>JAPMOR010046007.1:314042-377189 GCA_026543865.1 Argiope aurantia | reverse complement strand
TGATATCATCAGTACAAGATAATGTATATCAACAAATGCGATTACTTATCTTAACTGCGCCAAGCATTCGTTGAACGTTATGTTATGAGAATTGATATCATCAGCACAAGAAAATTTATATCAATAAATGCAATTACTTGGCCAAACTGCGCCAAACATTCGTTCAATGTTATGTCATGGGAATCGATATCATCCGTACAAGAAAATTTCTATCAAAAATGCAATTACTTGGCCAAACCGCTCCAGACATTCGGCGAACGTTGTGTTATGAGAATTGATATCATCAATACAAGAAAATTTCTGTTAACAAATGTGATTAAAATTAAAATTGATAGAATATATAAAAAAATCGTTGCCCATTAAATTTACAGATTTTTCGTAAATGCAAATTTTAAGTTGTCTTTTATCTTATTATAAAAAAAGAAATAGGACTAAATTAAAAAATAAGCCATTTATTTGAAAAGACTGCAGATAGACAGATAATGTAGTTTGCCCTCCTATATCTGGTGAACTATACTCCATTCCTCATAAGGAAGTTTGACATTATTTTTAAAAAGAAAATCTAACAAAGACTGTGACATTCAGGTAATCATTTGTCATTTTTCAAAAGAAAAAAAAGAAAAAAGAACCAAAAACGAGAATATGAGGTAATAAAAACGATATATCATATTGCCAGAAAGATTCGTGTCCATTTTTTTATAGATTTTGAAACGATTTTAGCTATGAAGGATGATTTAGTTTTAAACAGCAAAGCTATAAGCCATAAAACTGAAAATAATGTGTAGAAAAAGAAATGCAAAATAAAATTTAATCCTTAAAACTTCAGATTTAATTCAAAGTTGGCAATGAAAAGATAGAATCAAAGTGTATCAGATAGTATAGTCACACTTTCAATCACACATTGCTCTTTATCTTCAGACTTTTAATGTGATCTGAATATCTCATACGATTTGATTTAATCTTATATTTTTTATGTTGGCATAAATGGAATTTTGAATTCAAATTTTCATTTATTTTCTGACCTACAAAAGCTCCGAATCCTTTACTTTCTCGTATAAAAAGTGTACAAAAAGAAAATATTGTAATCGTCAAACTACATTCACTCTCAGACTTTCCTGGATCCGAAAAACAAGTTTCCGGAATTATACTTATTTGTCTGAGAGCACAACAACTCAATAACGCCTTGAACTAGATAAATGAAATTTCATACAGAGTGTCTACACCAAATGTTTAAATATCTATCAAATTTTAGACGCATTCCATTCAGAAGTCTTTCTCTAAGGCTGTCTGGATATAAATTTTAAAAATTAATTACAAAATGAAGAGAGTAAAATGGATAAAATTTCGTACATAGGTGTAACATCTATGTATAATAGATGCATTTCAAATTTAGGACCAACTTCCTCAAGGAATTGCTCTTCATTCGGGTGACACATACACAAACACGTAAAAACTCTAAAACGCAATGACTTAATATATGAAAATTGATATCTGATTTTGTGACTACAGTTGTAGTTCTATACCACATGATGATTTCAGTCGGTCGGATAGAAAACGCCTAAAATATATATTCATCTTCTTTGTGTATTAACCGCATGCCATTGATTGATTGCTATAAGAATTTTCAAAGACCTTTTTATAAATTTATTTCTCCAGTGACATATGGTTAATAATACACAGGTATCCTTATCAAAGCGCACGCGAGAAAACTTTAGGGATATTTTCTTGCTATTTTTCAGCGGCTTTTTCTATACCAATAGAATATTTCAAAGTTTTCAAATTTTAGTTATTATTTTGTCGATTGAGTTTCATTACATTTTTATTCTATATGAAAAGTGCTATTTAGCTATGAATATGAGAAAACTGGAGATATAAAATTCCACTATATATATATAACTAGCCGCCTTTGGCGACCAGTCGGTTCGCCAGTATTATCGCTTGCTACAATTTTCAATTAAATAATTTAAGTAACTGTTATCTTAATATATTCTCAAACAAAACATTTTTAATCTTCAAATTTTGATAGTCATACCAAACTTATACTGTTGCTTAGATCGTTTCGTTCAATTTACTCTATATATTTTGCTAATTTGTTGTCATTTCCGGTAAAACTTCAACTTTAATTTAAAGTGGAAATGATGAAATTACAATTAATATAAAGATATTTTTTAATAAAACCAAGCGTTTTATTTTATTTATCATCTTTATTGCTATTTATTTATTATTATTATTATTGAATATGAGTATTGCAAACAGAATCGCTCTGTATTTAAGTCTTATGTGAACTACAAAATATTTTTCATAATTTATGTAATATTTCAAAGAATATTTCAACAAACATTTCTCGGATTCAGCATAAAATTCAGTTTTTAGTTTTGCTTTCAAAAGGATTGAAATGAAATCAATAATAATATTTTGTTCCGGCCTATAAATATATTTCAAAAATTATGAAGTCTAAATTTAATGCAGTAAGGTATCATATTCTGAGAAATATTCTGGACACACCAAATTTTAAATAAATGAATGAATGTTTCTATTTTCCAAGATCAACTAAGACTTATTTATGAAGTTTTGAATGTTAAAAATTTAGAAAAACTCATTTTCATAATCTTAGGCCAATTAATCTTGAGAAACCTGCGTGCTGATTTTTTTTTGAAACGATCGATGGAAAATCTAAAATTATCCTCTTTTTTATTGAATAGTGATATTCAAATTTTCATAAATCAGTCAGTTTAAGGGATTGATTTAGTTGATTGGAAATTAACTCTTTTTATTTAAAATATTAGTGTTACAAGAACATTTTGTTATTCGTGATTTCCACAGCAGAAGCTTTATGTAAAATCAAAAATTCGTTATTTATTAGAGCATAAAATAGAATCATTTTCCATTTAGACCATTTTAGCAGATCTGTGTCTTACTAAAGATTTACAAATTAGCTGTGTGGCACTGATTTGAATGGATATCCTGTCCATATTAAACAAAACTTGCCTTAAAATAAAACAGATTTATTGGATTCATAATATAGAGAGTGTAAAAGATCATAAAATAATTTTTCTTGAATTTATTTTTTAGAAAAAATAATATTTCATATTTGTTTCATTTCCTACAGACACGTGCCGAAAATTATATTTTTGCAGATTTCATTTCCAAAAAGATTTAATTTATTTTTAATTAGATCTTTAATCAATGTGATGGCAACACTTTGAAAAAAGCTAATTTTTTCCCATGAATGCGAAACGTGCTAAATTTTAATTTTTAATTTTTGACGAAAAAAATTATTGAAAAACATAGTTAAAATATTTATTTAAAAATTCATTAAAAATAGAAATTTAATTTTAAGATTAAAACATTAGTATCATTTAAAAGATAAATTCTTTAACTTCATGTAAAAATCTTTTTTGTGCGGTAATATTTTCGGTAGTTATAGTAGAAACACTTCAAAATTTCGCTTAATTTCTAAATAAATAAAATTCTAATTAAAAATTCGAAAAAATAACCCCCAGGTGCATATTCCCGGCCTCCAAGGTATACAAGTGCCAAATTTGGTAGCTGTAGGTTGAATGGTCTGGCCTGTGGAGCGCCAACACACACACACACACACACACACATTGAGCTTTATTATAAGTATAGATATAGATAATAAATTAGGAAATATATTAAAGACAGAAAAGAGATAAAAAATAGTTAAAATAGGGCATTTCTAGTGCTCAAAACACACTTATAAAAAATTGCGACTTTGAATACTTAAAGAAATTAAGCTTTAATTAATATCGAAAGAAAAAAAAATGTTCCATAGAATTGAAAATTTTATTAAAATTCCTGTTAGAGATTATAAATTAAAATTGAACCAAATATATTTGATTATTCTTATATACACTTCATACTTTTATGATTTTGTTTTAACTTCCATGTTTTTGGTGACAAAAATTATTATTATTTACTTCTGGAGCAATTACGAATTCTTATTTTAAAAACTTTTCTTTTGCCACAATATTTAAGATTTTAGCCCTTAATACAGCGTGCTCATTAAATATCTTACAATTTCATTAGTCAATTCTATTCGAAATAGGATATCCTACTTTTAAATTTTTTTATTACATATTTAAGTTCTTCCTTTCTCTAAAGCCATCACGATAAATCTCTTTCTCAATGGTGAACGGATTTCCTTTTTTTAAGGACATTAAAATTTCGATAAAATCCATAGCGCTTACAAATAATTGTATTTTCTATATGTTTATTTATATTTTTGTTTGGTATCTTCTTTTTCTTTTCCTTTTCTTCCCATTTTCAATCTTGATATTTCTGATGTTTTCTAATCTATGAGGAAATCTAGTTTTCATAAGTGTTGTTTCAGCATTTTTTGGGGGAAATCCTCTCTTAAAATAGGTTTAATGTGAGTATTGAGAATTTCTTTCTATTTATATCTATATTAAGTTTATTTTTGTTGTTAATTAAACTTTGACTTTTATAACATATTTGATAAAGAAATAAATAAAATAGTTTTTTTTAAATATTTTCTTGGATTATTTCTTTATTTGATTTCTATTTGTGTATTAATATATATATATATATATATATAAGTAGTTTTTAAAAAAACTTTATTTCTATTTTCTTATACTTTTTGTCATATGGTACATTTATTATAAGCAATGCACGAAATGTTTGTATTCTGTAAAATGCCTAAGCATTTTCTATGTCTAAGAAGTAACATGAAAAGTATCTAAATGTTACATACTTTAACCAGACATTATATATGTAATATTTATGTATTTGATAAATTGGCAAATCCTTTTAAAGCAAAATATAAATAGAATCAATATTAAAACACATAGACATTGTATTTCGTAATTTGCCGGTTTGTTACCTGGCATTGTATTAAATGCATTAAATATTATTCGTGTCATATCATGCCGAATTTTCAAACCTTGCGAGTAATATATTCAGTAATTCATTATTATATATTAAAAATACTAAGTCATAGACACGTACTTTTTGACAAATTTTTGTTTGAAATTTGACAAAACGTAATGATGGACAATTTTCATTTTGAGGTCTAATATCCTGTTGGAAACTCTCATATAAAATAGAATTCGTCTTTGGAGACCAACTGGTTCAATTAATCTCGATTAAATCATTTAGATAAGAACTTAATGCCCATCGCTCCGTTGAATTTCCAGACATTAAAGTTTTATTTTATTTGCCTTACATATATTCTATTTATTGTATATATATATGGTAGAGTGAAAACTTGAAATCAGTCAAAATGCGACTAAGTACGGAAAACGCGTTCTAACTGACAACGCAAGGGAGAATATGTTTTCTCTAGTTATTTCAGATGTTGTCCAGTTAAAATCATATGAATCTAGATTTATTGCTTGTGAAACTTTCAAAGCAAGTGCAGTCGTCTAGTTTTATTCATGCTGGAACGTATTTGTGTTGGTTGATTCATTTATGATGTGTGAAAAAAATGTTAATGCTTTTTGCGCCAAAAATTGGAAAAATAAATTTCTTGGACAATTACACTTTTTTTACGTAAAAAAAGTATAACCTTAAAACTATTACAGTTGATGAATACAACACTCTCTTATCTGAGGTTGAAGGAGCAAACTCTGCCGTTAGCGAGACTTCAGTTGAGTATCGCAGATTACAAAAATTTTACATTCTTAAAATCAGTGGAGTAAAAAAGTTGGTTTCTTCAAATGAACCCATAAAATATTATTTATCAGTTGAAGAAATTTTTGATGCTATCGAATTAGCACATGTAGCCATAGGACATGGGGACAGAGACAGACTTAAAATTGAAAATTCAAGAAAATTTGCTAATATAACTGCTGAGATTATACAAATTTTCTATCGATGCATGAAGCATGTCAATAGCAAAAGTAAAAAAAAGATTAAAAAATAGGGAAGGTTTAATTTCTAAACCTTTTTTAATTCACTCAGAAATAAATAGACGGTGCCAAGTGAATTTGATTGACATGCAATCTCAGGCAGATAATGAATTTAGGTTTATTATGGTTTACCAGGAACATTTAACAAAGTTTGCGTTACTAGGACCACTTCAGAGCAAAGGAACGGAAGAGTTTGCTTTGCAAGTATTTGACATCTTTTTGATATTAGGCACTCCTTGTATACTGCTATCTGATGATAGAAGAGAGTTTGTAAATTGAGTTATAGAGTAGTTATGTACGTGTTGGCCAGAATTGAAGATTGTTCATGGGAAACCGCGGCACAGTGAGTCGCAGAGTTCGGTACAGAGGGCCAATCAAGACATGGAAAATAGGCTGGCCTTATGGATGAAGAGCAATCAAACTACAAAATGGGCCATTGGTCTTCGGTTTGTCCAATTCAAGAAAAACAGAGCTCTACATTCAAGAATTAAATAATCACTATAGAAATCTATGTTTGGAATTGAAATAAGAATTGGAATGACAACCACAGCCTTGCTATCAGGCATTATAAAAAATATCGAAGACAAGGATGAACTACATCAAATTTTCGAAGACATGAATGCAGAAGAGCAAGAAATTGAACAAGCACAATCAGGGGAGCATATGCTTGCTAGTAAGTCAACCAACAGGTTTCTAATTAGAGAGGAAGCCAAACGAACTCTAATAAAGCAAGCCAAACGAATGAAAAAGATCTCCGATGCAACACATCCTGAATTTGATAGTTGTAGTAATGTAGTTGTTTCCATTCCTAATGTTGATATATTAAAGGCTGATTTGCGAAATCTCATTGGTGTAGTGCTTGAAAAAAATTAAGATGGCCTGTACAAAATTGACACGAAAGAACGAGTTCTGAACAAACTGTATTCGAAGAAAGAAATGATATTTAAACTTAATTAGTTCAGTATTTATTTAATAAAGATATGGTTATTACTTATATTAACTTTATAAGTATTTATACAGTAGACTACAGTTAATCAGGGTACAAGTTTAATACAAAAATTTAATACATTCACTGATTCTCAGATCTCAATTCGATGTATCACCGCAAATTTACTTGACTCAAGAACGAGTTCCGAATAAGGACATTCCGCTGAGAACAGTAACAAGAAAAGGAACTGTAGGAATTGAACAAGGGTTCGCCCGCTGTTCTCGTATAAAAAATTGTTCTTCAAAGAGATTTTTCTGTATGAAAAATGGTTCTTTTTGTAATTATACGTGTCACTGCAATTTGCAGTGTAGAAATAAGTAATTTGTAATAACGGTACTGTATTAAACAATAATGAAGTAAAGTATTTTTTTCTTCAATGATAGGTTCTTTCCTTAAACACTGTATTAGTAAGTATAGTTTAATACAATAATTTTGGATTAAATTATATTGTTAAACAAATCTGTCAAAGCACGAATAAAATTGGTCCTCTCTAGAGCTGTCAGCTAGAACGCTTTTTCCCTAGTGCTCTCAGTTAAAAAACGTGTTCCCTAGTTAATTCGTGTTTCTACTGATTTCCAGTTTTCTTTGTAACATATAAACGTTTCTACTGGGACCAGTCCCGTGACATCACACTGTTATCAGAAATGCAAAAGCGGAGTTCATATATTTATTTGCAATGTAAATTATACATACAAGGTAGTCAAAATTAAATACTACACACGCTTACTCTTGCAAAATTAACCCCTACTGTGAGATCTCTATATAGCGAACTACTTAGTGTAAAGGCTTCAAAATTTTTGAACATACTATTCAAGACATGGAGAGATGAATTATGAGGAAAGAAAACTAGTTCCAAAAACTGTATGCGCTGTACAACAGAAAAAAAAGTCAAAAAGATACAAATAATCCCAAAACACACACACACATGCGGTGTGGAATTTTTCCTTTCTGGTCTCTATTACTGAAATGAAAAAAAAAGAAGATAAAAAAGTGAAAAAACTGAAACTGTCATTGTAACTGCAATTTCGCACTGTAAGCACAAAAATTCGCATAAACACTTGTTTTGCTGATATTTTTCTGGGCATAAAAAGGGATAAAGCTGGGAAAATGTCATTCCTATCAGCGATGGCTGTCACGTTGCCAAAACGTGCTTAGCTTGTCAAGTTGTTTTATGAAAACAAAGGGAATTCTGTAGATGCACTTCGAAAGTTTCGTCTGCTTGAGAATTTACGCAAAAAACCAGGAGGTACCAAAATATGCTCGAAAATTAGTTTGTAGTATCTCAAGTGCAACAACGCCAATGTCTTGATTCAATTACCTTTGTGCAAGATGGAGCGCCTCTACACACTGGACTCTCTGTACACAGTAGTTTTTTCGGCAACATTTTATGAATGATAGAATAATGAGTCGTGCATTACCGGCAACCTAACCATCACGTTCTACATATCTTAATCCCTGCGGTTTTTGGCTTTGGGGATACTTAAAAAATCTTGTTTATCCAGGACGTCTGGTAACCTTGGCAGATTTGAAAGGCAGTATCACTCTGCATGTGAGAAGTATCTCAATCGAGCAACTACGACAACAGTTGAGCAAACTGCTCACAGAATGCAGATGTTACATCTTGAAGAAGGAAAACATGTAGAGCAGTTTCCGCTGTATCTATAAGATCCTTGTGATTGAATAATTGATACGTTCAAATAAAATGTGCTACAAATGTGTATTTTGTGTCTTTTCAGCATATTTTCTGGCATACAGTGCCATCTTTTGGCGTTTCTTGCACTAATTTTTTTCGCGCAATCTGTTTCTCCATGTCTTGAATAGTATGCTTAACCATTTTGGGGCCTTTACACTGAGTAGTTCGTTGTGTAGAGAGATCAGTGTTTTAATTCTGACCACCTTTGTATATTAAATGTAACCCTTCTTCTTTAGTTTACAGTAATGGAAAAAAATCACGCGTTTAACAATGAACGGTTTTGAACGCCTGATAAAATGATCGTTTTATTGGTCTGATAAGACAATGAAAACGGTTTGAATTTCAAGAGAATAAAGGAATATATTTTTGTAAATCAGTTTAAAATATTTTTAAACAGTACCAAAACTATGAAAAATATGTTTCATGCATATTAAATTACATAAAATAGTTTTTTCTTCAAATTTTAAGATGATTCTACAATCATTTTTGTGCTACAATAATTTCAGTAGCTATGATGGAAAAGCGACAAATTTCGCTTATTTTTTAATTAATTAAAATTCCAAAAAAAATCACTCCGAGTTTAACATTATCATTCTCCAAAGTATATATGAATCAAGTTCAGTAACTCTAGGTCAAATGTGCTGATTTGTTAGAGGCAGCACCCCCACACACTCATATATTTTAATATTAATAGAATTAAACGTCAAAAATTGATTAAATAAATTTTTTTATGATAGTTAAATTCTGAAATTTAGCACAGCAGGATTCTAATAGAAAACCGATAAAGAATTAGATGCTTGCTAAGATAAAATATGTTAAAATAGTTAAAACTTTATGAAAAAAGAAAGATTTTTAGGAAGTAATCTTTCATAAACTTTCAAAGCAGCAGCTATTTTCAGAACATTATAGGCTTTAAAATTTTACTTTTTCTAATTATCTTATTTTGATGGAAAACTTAGTCACTTTTTTTAAAATTGTTGAATAATGTACGATCTTAACGAGCAAATATGTATATGAAACTAGTAAACAACATTTAATAAACTTCGGACATAACACAGTTTTATGCATGCCGCAAAAAATCTTTTTTTAAGACCGTTTTCTTTTTTCTGGAACACACTTATTATGATTCTTGCATTCCTTTTAAAGCCATAACGCTCATTTCCTTGGGTTGTAGGGACCTTTGACTGTCATCGAAGCGTTCCTGGCGTCATCAGTTGCCAAACGATAAGAAAAATAAACAACGAATATAAAAGAGCTGGAAACGTTCTATATAGCCTGGAGGGATACATTAAACCAGCCAAGTTTGACTAAGGGAAAGAAAAAGATAGAAAAAAAAAGAAGAAAAAAGGAAAAGAAATAAAAAATATTCTTAAAATTTATCTTTTCGTGCTCTGAGGGACTATAAAGTATGACTTTGACATCCAGTTTTGGAGAAAAAGTTTATCCGGGTTCTAAAAATCGTTTGGCATGGAAAGTATTTTTCTTCCTACGGAGGAAGAGAAGTCACTTGTTCGCTTTATAGTAAACTCGTTATTTCCTCGTTAAATTCGTCTGTAGTTGGAATAAATAAATATCTTTTGCTATAAAAAAAGCAAAGGTCAAAACTATGTCTTAGATTGTTTTATCTGCTGTGCATGAAAAAGAATTTTTTCCTCTTACAAAATGGAACTCAACAACCAGAAATATTTTTAAATCATTATATAATACAGAATATATTGAAATGATATTGAACAAATAAACTGAATATACTAAGGAGTAACGAAAACGATGTGGAAATGATGGAAGATTATCCTTTTACTACAGAGCGTATGCATAATAATGCTTGTGTTTGAAGTGATTTTATATAATAATTTCAAAACCATTCAAATTTCATAAGATAAATCTCCTAAATGTTGTGTATATTTCAAGCAAAAAAAAAAACCGTTATTTGAGTTAAAGGCAAACTAAAGTTACATCTAAAGTTTGAAATTTTTTTTTTACACTATTATATTTATATCTTTATTCTCCTATCATAATAAATCACTATTGCTCACTTGCTAATTATATATCAATTATTTCAATTATTTTATTTTTTCTAATAGATTATTATGTTATTCCAAATTATTAAAACGACTTTCAATTGGTATATATCAGCCATTCAGTTAGATATTTTTTTCTTTTTACTCATTTTCAAAGTAATGCAATGAATTCGAAAGTAACCTTTATATTTTTAGATATATTTTGCAATATGTTAAAAATTTTAAGATACTTTAAATAAAATTTTATAAAACATATATTATTAATATTATATTAAAAATATATTATTAATATTACATTAAAAATATAGTATTAATTATAAATTAATTATATTATATTATTTATTAATTAATTTTATAAAAATGCTTTTTGAAATAATTTTCTACCAAAAACACCTAATAAGAAAGGTCAAAAGCTGGCCAAAGTACTATTTATAAGACAGTAATTTATTTTAAACTTTTCATAGCATTATAATCCCAGAGACTTTAGCAAAATTTAAAAGATTTTGGCAGAATATAAGTTTTATATTGTGAGAAGTTAACGGGTTAATAGATTTATAATCTGAGTAAAATAGGAATCGCCTTCATTGTTCCAACTTTGTAGAATCATATGATTAGAATATGTTCTAATAGAATATAATTAGAATAATCTAGCGGAATGTAATTAGAATACTGTATAGTAAAATATAATTAGAATACAGTCCAATAGAATATAATTAGAATAGAGTCCAATAAAATATAATTAGAATAGGACGCAATAAATATAATTAGAATAATCTAATTCATTATAATTAGAATACGATTTAATAGAACATAATTAGAATAGGATCTAATAGAACATAATTTGAATAGGATCTAATACAATATAATTAGAATCTAACAGAATCTAATTGCATAGAGTTTAAAAGAATATAATTAGAATAGGATCTAATAGAATATAATTAGAATACAGTCTAATAAAATATAATTATAATAATCTAATAGAATGTGATTAAAATAGAGTCTAATATAATATAATTAGAATAGGATAAAATAGAATATATATAGAATATTCTAATAGAATGTAATTAGATTAGAGTCTAACAGAATGTAATTAGAATAATCTAACGGAATGTAATTAGAATAGAGACTAATGGAATATAATTAGAATAGGATCTAATGGAATATAATTAGACTAATTTAATAGAATGTAATTAAAATAGGGTCAAAGTCGAGGGTTAAATAAAAATGAAAATTCGATTTTTTAAATAATTTGTTCAACTTTATTATTCATATGACGAATAAAAGAAGTAAATAATGGTGCTTACCTTGAATAATAACGTTCACTATCACTAATGTTGCGCACAGAATAAAAAAGAGCAGACACAGAATGACGAGGATTCTTTCAAAGCTAGACCTCTGATTCCACCACAGGCAGTTCCTGAAAAAAAATATTTTCTAATTAAATTTATTTGTTTTTAGTTATTAGTAAGTGATAAACACGGCTTCGATTGAGATTAAAATACTCCAGAACAAGAATTATGAGGAATTATGAGTAATAAAATGTAAAACTGGGAAAAGATGTCGAATCTACGAAAAAAATGTCGAGATTTGCATGCTTGCGAAGAAGAGGAAGCTTTATGCAAAACAGGTTAGGATAAGAAACGTTTGTATTTGTTGTTATGTTTTATGTCGATGATTCCGGCTGTAATGATGACGGTATCTTGTTGCGACTTTGAATGACTTAAAGAACTCCATAACGCTTCATGTGCGAAGCATCACAACTGATCAGTTATGATCTGCCGTTGAACACACTGCCCACCGACTTGAAATTTTGCAGGTGAATGAGGGTGGTCACATGGAGCAGCTTTCCCTACATCATACTGGACACGATTAACAACTGCTCCTCTATTGCAGTTTCGTCCTAATCTGTTCTTTTTCTGCAAATTGAATTGTTTTTTTCTCTCAAACAGCGTACTGTTATTTTTTCCTTACCTTTACTTAATGTGGTTCGATGATCAGATACTAGTCAATAAATGTTAATATTGTTTCAGTATTCCGTTTTGGCCATTTCTTGTGTAAAAATTAATGTTTTTTCTGGAAAAGACTCCATCTGGTGGACAGTTTGAAACTAATTTTTTTTTTTCGAAATTCCGTGAACGCTTCTCCTGTACAGTCTATATACCAAATTTCGTTGCAATCCGTTCACCCATTTGCGTTGTTTGATGCTGTTTATAGGGGAAGTTTAATGATAACTACGCGACATATTAAAATAAAACACTAATTTTTTTAAAAAAAAATAGTGGTAAAGTAGCTTAAAGTCAATTATTGAATTTAAAAATTTTTAATTAAGAAAAGCCGAAAGAAGTATTGTGCGAAAATCAAATTACTGTCTTTGAAATTATAAAGTTTTGAATTTAAAGATGGTTTCGAAATATTTCATCTGAAATAATTTCCATTGAAATTATTGTGGAAAAAGACGGAGTTTTGCTTGATTTCTAATTAATTGAATATTTTCTTTTCAACTTTGAAAGGTGGTCAATATTATTTAAATTGTGAGTTTACAATATTTGGGTGAATTCGATATACTTGTTTATGAGAAGAAAAGGAAAATTGCAAATTTAAATATATATTTGCATAGTCACAATGACTTTTATTTGTTTTCAGATTAATTTTTCTGAATTCCTTTTTGAAGCCTTAAAATCCTAAAGAAAGGAAAACATAGCTTGAAAGGTGATTTATTTTATTTTTTAAGAAATCAAGATAAATGTATAAAGGATTTTCTGGCTCTTAAAAATACCATTCATTTAACAGACTAAGCAACGGTATCAGTTTTTGTCTTTTTAGTTAAATTTTTCAGTTTTCATAATTAATTACGCAAGAATGTACAAATTCAAAATGATCAACCCCTTGACGCCACTAGGTCAAATGGTCTAGCCTAAAGCAAACTTGCGCATTATTATAAGCAGAAATAAAATTTATATGAGGGCTAAAACTATCTCAAATCATTTTAAGAAGGAATCTACGATGAATTTCCTTCTGTATGATAGAATCTGGGGTTCGTTCCACCCAAACTTGGGATTGTCATTCGAGTATTCTGTTGCTAACAATCACTTTTACTGTCCACACACGCTGATAAGATGGGGCATTAAACGACAGTAATCTACTGTGTGATGAGGAAATAGAACAAAGTAGATACTCCGACCACTTCGCTTTTGAATGTAGGCTCACTAGTTCTTATCACCTCACCCGCCCCTCTAGCGAATCCAAACCTCATTGGTTTCTGAGTGTACTCAGGAACAAGTCTTCCCTAAGGATGATGGGGAAGATTTGTGGAGCCTCGAGAGATATTTGTAAAGAAATTCAGAGGAGGCTAGGATGACGGATCTGTGTCTTGAGTTTTTTGCAGTCTTGTTTTAATTGATTCTTTTTTTATGTAATTATTCTGGCACAGATTCTAGTTGTTGCTTTTTATGTAAGATTACAGTTATTAAAAACTATACGTTTCTGCTCATATTCTTGATTTACCTTCTAGTGGTGCTTTTTTTTTCATTTGTTTGTCATTCTAGATCTGCTTTGTATTTTCACCTTGTATTTGTGTCATTCACTTATTTTTCAATTTATATAATGGGATAGATATATGATTTTAGATATTGGTACATTGTTTGATATTGCTGTACAGTATACTGTATCTTCCATCCTTTGGACATAGTGATATTATTTTTATGCTTATGTGTTCGGCTTTCTGTATGTACTTTTCAACTTAGTCTCTTGAATCTAGAATTTGTTTGCTATTTAATTTAAATATTTTATTTTAATCAAAGGAACTATAATGTATACCCTTATTCTGGCGATGACTGCAAGTCATCCTTCAAGCAAGTCAAGGCGACCTTCAAGGTCATACACCCTTTCGGGAAGGCGGGTCGTCGTGTGGTAGACCAAGACCAAATAGATACACCGGCAATAGTAAGTAATAATATAGAGGCCTAGCATTTATAACATGCTAAAAGAACAAAAGAAACTATCCATTCAGAACTTACACAATATCCGTGATTAAAAGATGACAATAGCAGAAGAAATATATTCCATATCTTCAAGAATAATATACAATAAAATCTGACTCTTTGATTCATCCCCGGAGTGAATCAGAGAGTCGGATTTTTCGATATATTTTATAGATATCTATTATTATATTTTTAGCAGGTAGCTATATTCCATGCAATCTGTTGAATTCAAATAATTGTAATCATAAACTATTTTCAGCAAAGTAACCACCAAAAAAATATCCACCATAGATAGAATTATTTTTAAGAACAGGGTGGTTATAATTAAAGTTACCCTGTTTAGACCTACATAGTGCCCGCTCTAGTGGAAGGATGTAGAAGAAACTTGATATTTAGGTTGTATAGATCATGGGGAAAGGAAATCTGCGATAAAAAATAATTTAAATTTCGGCCGATAGATGGCGGTTTTCTTATACGATAAAGGCCGTTATGCAAATTTAGAATAATTTAAAAAATCCAGTACTCACTGCTGTAAAATCATTATTCGTCATGTCGTTAGAGAAGAAAGGAAGAGCTTTACTGATAAAGTTGTTTCATCAGAACAGCAGTAATTTGTCAACTTGAAATACTTACGGAAAGGTCCTATATCCAAGCAGGCTTTGAAAAAGATGATTATTAAATTTGAAGAAATTGGAGAGTTGGGTGTGGTACGAGGATGAGGAAACTGCGGAAAAAGTCGCTCCTGCCGTGGTCGAAAGAGCGTCCGATTCGCAATATTTTTCATCAAGTGCTCGAGCGATGGCACGTGATTTGTCTCTGCCATGGTCTACAGTACTAAAGGTTCTTCGATCCATTGTAAAGTGGTATCCATACAAAATCGATCATGCGCAAGCGCTGAATCCTGCAGAGGAGAAACGAAATCAATTTGGTAGAATTTTTTTAGCCAAAATAATCGTTGACAATTCATGGCCTTGGAACATTTTGTGGTCAGACGAGGCTCATTTTACCCTAGACGGAGCAGTTAATACTCAGAACTGTCGCATATGGGGTACTGCAAATTCTCATGATGTGCATGAACAGTCTCTACATCCTGATTATATTACTGTATGGTATGGTTTTACTACTGATTTCATTCTTGGTCTTTTTTGAGAAGAACACTCCTTATGGTCCTCAAAGTTGTTCCGTTACGGGTGCCGTTACCGCGACCTTCTTCAGCAGCAAGTCATTCCAGCGTTACAAGAATGTTTAGGGACTACTGTCTTCATGTAAGGTGGTGCACCACTTCACATTGCTTAACCAGTGACAGCATTGCGTCGTGCTCACTTTAAAGATCAAGAGGTAATTTCAAGAAGTTTTCTAATTGCCTAGTCACCGTGTTCTCCGAACTTTAATCCCTGTGATTTCTGGTTGTGGAGATTCCTGAAAGATCGTGTCTATGGAGGAAGCATACGGACTCTGCATGAATTGAAAGCAAGCATAACACGTCATGCTGCTGCAAATGATCGAGAAACCCTTCGTGCCACTGTTGAACACGCCATAATACGCTTTGAACATGTGCTTAACGTAAATGGAAGACATATTGAACATATATTGTAATTAAATAAAGTTTTTAAGTTCCAAATTGTATTTTTTGTTTTTCATGCGCCGCCTTCTCACCTGGCGGTTGAAATTTGAACTAATTTTTTTTATTGCAGATTTCTGTTTCCCATGATCCATACAATCTAAGTATCAAGTTTCTTCGACATCCTTCCACTAGAGCGAACACTACGTAGGTTTAAACAGGGTAACTTTAATTGTAACCACCTTGTAATTTTGGGATGCTCCTAATAATTTACGATACTTATTAATTTCAAACTTCCAGCAGATATATCACCAAAATAAAACTGAAAAAAAGTTTCTCTTCAGCATAATTTTGTAATGGGTGGGATGAGTTTTCTCAACGTTATGTACACCACATGACCTGATTAATTCAAAATATTAGTAAGCAGATATCT
Organism: Argiope aurantia; assembly: GCA_026543865.1. Lineage (NCBI taxonomy): Eukaryota > Metazoa > Arthropoda > Arachnida > Araneae > Araneidae > Argiope > Argiope aurantia. Next base: position 360,625 of record JAPMOR010046007.1, on the reverse strand, counting down.
ATAAAAAATTCCTATTTATCTCCAAGAAACTCGTCCCTTGCGAGAGACTTTGGAGAACTGCGGACTTATCGCTACAGGTTCCAACTACCCGAGTGAGGTCGTAAAATCAACACCTGCGAAACTGATATCGTCCAGTCCCAGAAGCCGAAACTCCTTCAGCAATTTACTTCCTGACTTCAAGAAGTTAAAAGTTTCCGTTGTGAAAGTAATACCTATTTTGTCGTATTGCTTTTTGGGAAGTGGACTCTATATTGATCAGTGCATAAAATTCACTTTATGTGGAGCGAAAAGATAGACCTCCTCACTGTGCTTCAGAAACGAGTACTAAAAGTTAAACGCTCAGAGATTAAATGAAATGATACTGGGAAAAGTTTTCAGTCTCAAACACGCATGAAGCGATGAAATAAATTTTATTTTATCTTTTGCTGTAGCGTACTGTGAAATGAAGTTCGTTAGAAAAGGTGACATAATGGAGATTTTCAGTTAAATAGTGGTTATTTAGTTGGTAGCGCAGTGGATAACATGAAAGATTGTTAAATAAAAAAGAAAGTTATGCAATAAAAATATTTATTTACGTTTTAAAAGTAGAAACATAATATTTCGTCAATGTTGATCAAAATGAAACCATAAAAGCTAAAGGAAATATTTTATAAAATATTTAACGTTGTATGAATAAGAAAATAAATTTTTGTAATTCATAAAAATTGCAACAACAAATAATATTTAATGAGAATTCTGCTGATGAATATTTGGACAAAAGTCTTGATTTAGAAACCACTTTTTACATTCTCCCATACGTAGTTTAGAGAAAGTATAGTGATAGTCAAAAAATTTGAAATCGAGTTTTTTAGGAATCTTAGATCTCCCTAAGTTTGAAAAACACATTTTTGGAAAATGTCCGTCTGTCTGTGACAATGATAACTCAAAAACAGTTTAAATAAAAAGGAGGAACTTTAGTGAGCGATCTTTACACCAAATAGATGTTGTAGATTTTTTACCAATTTTGAGCAAAATCCATTTACAGGAAGTCTGTCTGTCCTACTGTTCGAATGTAATTTAACAATATAGCTACAAAATGAAGAGACCTAGGTGGATAAGATTCGGTACGCATATTTAACATCTATAGAAGAGATACGTATCAAATTTTCAATCACATCCAATGAGGAGTTGATCGTCTGTCTGTCTGTACTTCCAGAAACATATAAACGCGATAACTCAAAAATGTCATGAGTTAAATATATATTAAATTTGAAATTGTTTTTGTAATTTCAAGTGTAGTTTTTTAAATCAAATTTTGGTTTCAATCAGTTGGGAAAAACGCATCTTAGCCACAAATTCGATTTTTTATGTTATTAACCCCATGCCAATATTAATAGCCAAATAACGTGCCATAGTTGACCCAATAGATTCAATAAAAATGCTAAGTTCACGCCAAAAGTTAATATTTCGTTACTTATTATACGTCCGTGTCGTTCAAAACGTTCTCTGGTATAGCATATTTATTAGAGAATATGCCGTAAAATTTCGGGTAGACCATTCTAACTGCTTTAATCAAGCAAGGTGGCGAAAATACACTGTTCGGTTGATTTCTTAATTTATTTTTATAGTAAAACCTTTGCTCATAAACAAAAATATATATGAGAGGAAATATGCAAAATGCTTCTTTAACCCTTTAAAGGGCCATTTGTTTCTAGTCATATTATATTAAAATATTTTTAGGCTTTAAATTAGAATAAGAAAAGGGATTCATTTAGCTTATTAGATAAATTTAATTTGATTAATTAATTAATTTGGTTAATTAATAATTAAGTAACAAATCAAGACATATCATTTTGTGTAAGATAAAGAACTGAAGCATCTAAGTTTCTGTCTTTGTAAAAAAAATTGTCAGAACTTACGCCAACCTGCATGATTTCATACAAATATTAATAAATTTGGTGGCAGGCATATTTCCCGAGGCCTTAGAAAGGGTTAAATAATTTTTGAATGTCTTTCTTTAACTTAAATTGAGTATATCATTTTATTTTATGCATAAAATTTTCCATTATAAGATGAGCCGTAATTATTCATTAAAAGCAATGCCGTAGATCGCCGAGTCTTATGTTAGGTATTGCAAGAAAATACCCTAGGCATTTCAGTGAGTAAATCTATTCCATATATTTCATCTTTCTTAATATCTATAATTTAAAACTTCCATCTTTAACTTCTTTTTAAACCTCTTTTTATTGTTTCTACATCCTTTAATATATACTTTTTTTTGCTTGCTTATCATATTTCCTTCTGTAATTCATTGAGTTACATTCATGTTTCAATATTTCCAGGAAGTTATCTACTATTACTAGAATGCGTTTAGTAATAGTAGATAGCCTCCTGGAAATATTGAAACAACTCATTCTTGAATCTTCGATCATAATAAAATTGTTTTAATATGATCTAGTCTCATTTGGTGACCAGTTGAGGCTTCTGGAATATTGGATATATTTAATTTCAGAAAAATCGCTTATGTAAAACTTCATATTCTTGATTCCTCCAAATCGGTACAAATTAAGCCTGCTGCGTTAATTGCTTTACATGTATTCTATTCTTCCTGCACAAAACCCTTTCTATTAGAGAACAGTTCCATAACATCATAGCACCATTGAATGCATAAATTTCAAGACATCTATCTTCTAAACTTCATTTCTTCTTGTAACTTCACATTTGTATCCACCTTATAAATTACATCAATATTAACATAATTTTTTTTCATTAACATAATTTTTTTTCATCCAACAATGGAAGAAAATCACGCAATTAAATATTTATTGAAATGATTAAAACGGTTTGAATTTCAGGGTAGCAATGCAACTAATTGTTAGAAATTAGAAAAAAAAAGTTTTAAAAATTAACAAAGTCCAGGAAAAATTTTCACGCCTATTAAATTGGTATCATTAAGAAGGCAATATTTTGTTTTCAAAAAGTGTAAATTTTCTTTTGGTAGAAGTAGATGACGGGAAAAAGTCCAAATTCATCTTCTTTATAACTAAAAATTCTATTAAAATTTCAAAAGAATCGTCCCCATGTGCACATTTCCACACTTTGAGATATATATGCGCCATATGTGTTTGTTGTAAATCAAACGATCTAGATTGTGGAGCGCTAACATAGACATACACGTATTCTTATTTATCGTTAGTAAAGATAAAGTAAAGAACCTTTTTGCAGCATACATCCCGATTTTTAAAGCATTTATCATAGTGGAACATGAGCTTTTGTAAGCCTGCATTGCAAAGAAGCCGCCAGCGATGATGAAGTGGATAGAAATCTTGATGAAGATAAGTTGGCAATGTCATAATAACGTAAGTTCTTAATCTTTCATTTGTAAGCAAATTATCCTCTTTCAACAACCGGCACACACTTCTATCTTCATCGTGAACATTTTCTCTTCCTTTATTGAAACTTCGCAACTTTCGGACTGGCGAATCACTCTTCGTGCTTCATTCTCAAATTCCATATATCTTCTGCGAATTTTAATTGATTTAGAGATTTGAGTATTAAGAACGTGGATGAAGAACGTACATCGCATACAGTATTCAATTTGTTTAAATATTTAAATAAATGAATAAACGCTCAACACGCAACATTCAGCAATCTGCAAATGACATCTGTTGTTTGTCAATATCTGACTCATTGCCACTTTTTTAAATAGCATACTCATTTATAACTTAGTTTCATTGTTCGTTTTTTTTTTCTTAAAATAACTTTTCTTTTTTTGGAAGGAACTGCAGTTAAAACTTGCAAAAGCAGATTGCAAAGTCTGTAAATGACATGAGCAGATGAATTCAGGAAATTTACCAAATCTGCTAGTAGGAGATATTTTGGCGCTATTATCATACACATATTGAGAAGATTCTAGAAAGATTATGCAAATTTCTTATGCTCAGGTGGAAACATAACTTCTCATTCCTTTTTAAAAAGTAGTGCTTCAGTCTATATATCTTTGATAGTTAATTTGTGCTTAATACAAGTCCTTGCTTTACCTAAACGTTCTTGACTTCTTTAGCTGTTTTGCAATAGAAAGTGTTATGCTGCAGTGGCTTAGGGAATATAGGAGACCAATTACATGTAACTATCAGGGAATTTACATATAAATATCCAATATCTGTTATAGTACTAGAAAGAGTGGTTTCTTTGAAATTTCTTGCATGCTTTCCGATAAAGGTAATCACCTGACTTATTTCCTAAGCTGATTTTGGGTAGAACTAAAAATGCCTTGTATGGCACTGACAAAGAATAGTTACGAAATATATTAAACGTTGGCCTGATTTAATATTTTTATTGAATCTATAATGGGCACCTTGACGGAAAACTGGAAACTGATGCCTTACCATTATTAGTATCTGAAAATCGAATTTCTATTTTAGCGTCAGATTTTCTAATCAATCAATTTATAAAAAAATTTGGTACAGAATTACAATTATAATCACAAAATCACATACAAATTTTCATATATTTTAGTGGTTGGTTTTAAAGTTATAGTGCTTTAATGTTTGTAAAATAATGGGCCGACAGACAGTCTTTCTTTGACAGATGTAGTCAAAATTTCATTGGTATCTTCATTTTAAACATGAAATCTATGTGCGAAATTTATCCATCTTGTCTTTCTTCGTTTTGTAGTTATCGTATTAATTTATATTCGGACAGAAGGACAGACAGACTTTCCCTAAATGCATTCTCTCAAAATTTGATAGAAATATACAGATATGATGTTAAGACCATATAGTAAATTTCAGTAATCTACTTGATCAAAGCGTTTTTGATTTATCGCGCTCACATATTGACAGGCAGATACAATGGCGCCTTTAATTCAGGGAGGTATGAGACGTGGAGATTCATCAAAAATTCAAGCTCGATTTCTTTTGTTGATTACAATAATTTATCTATTCTTCATGCACGATAAAGTAAAAATTGGCAAAACTAGATCCTTAGGATCAAAAATAGGAAGCAATAGCAGATGGCTTTGCAAAAACCTAAATGAAATTTTACGAGCAGTCGTAGAAAACATTGTGGAACAGATACAACATATTTTATATAAAGTAGAACAGCTGAGTGAAAATATTGCGTATGATGCAAAGTATTTTATTGATAATTAATGAAAGATAATTTTCTGTGACTTTTATATTATTACTATAAATCTATCCTGCAAATGTACGATAAAAAATTTAATAAACTCGATAACGAATAAAGAGGATTTATTCTCCAAGTAAACACAAAAATACGGCAGTAAACTCAGGCGAAATTTAAAGAAAAATAGCACTTGTAAAAATCAGCGGCAAATGAATAGCAATTTGTTATTAAATAATCGCAAAAAGACAAATGATTCAGAAAGAATTTGATGAAGACTAACTCTCCAAAGAGAAAAATTATATCCTCTTGGAATTTCGTAATCTCAGTAAAAGGGTATGTAATTTTCCAAGAAAAAACTGAATAGAAATATTGCGAAAATTCTAACATATTCTTCATTTTTGGTGTCAAATTTACTGTAAATTGCCAAATAGTCGCCATTGACCTGGCATCCATTCAGTATCCGTTAGTAAAACTCTGTTCTTGAGAGAATTGAGTTGTATGAGACTAATTGAGCTGAAAAGGAATATTACAAATTCTTAACAACACTGCATCTCCTTCATATCTGCACGGAGGTTTTTATCACTACTGAGATTTTGCATAATACATTTTTCTATGCCAATTTTGTAATTATTAACCCATTTTCGATTCCGACAACGCCAAAAATCTCTCTAATTGGCGAATTTTGGCATACTTTTTTACGGAATACATTTTACTGCATTTTCTACAATTTCTATATAAAATCTGGCTCCATTGCGTTCATTGATTTTAGTTGCAGATGTCTCTAAATAGGAAAAATTATTTTACGACCGTTTTGCATTTTTTCTATAAAATAAGAGCCACATTATTCTTTTTTCCACCATGAAAACTTTATTTCAGGTCAGTTCTCTTTCATTATTATTTTTCCATTTGGCGATTTTGAGTATTAATTTGTCATTGAGATATCATTTTCTTCCAACATTTTTCTTCGCTCAATTTAATAAATGACGAACCTATTGATTTTGCAGCTGCGAGTAATGTCCCCGTCACTGATAATGGAAGCGATTTTCATTTTTCCAGCATTGTCTAGTGTATAATTCTGATATCTAAACCATAAAAAAATTAGAATGAAGGATATCATATGTTGCGGCAAGCAAGCAAGCAAACAATTTTGTATAATTACTTTAGCTTGAGTGGCATCACTTTGCTTTGCTGTTATTCTAAAATTACTTATATGCTTGTACATCTACTTGTTGTGAATAATAAATGTATTTTATACTAATGCCGTCGTCTTTTACATATGGTGCCGAAAACTCTATTTGAATCAGGACCGCGAATTTATACTTCCTACTTTTACGAAATATCGGCAAGTTTACTTTTATAATGAATTTTTTTGTGTTATACTTCGGATTACTGCAATGGTGACGCCGGACTGCAGACAAAATGGCGCAACTCAAGCGAAAACGGAAAACTATTGGTAATATTACTTGTTTTTCTGTTGAAATAAGTAATTTAAAAGATGATTTTTTAATTGAAGATGTGGAATATACTTCTAATCGTTTAACTACTACCTTAAATGAAATGAAAATAACGGATAATGAAATACATAATTTACTTTCTGATGAAGAATACGAAAAAGATATTTTACAATGTGAAAGCTATAGCGATAATGCTGAATTCGCAATTTTTAAAGTCAAAAAAATAATTCAAAGTAAATTAGCGCCAACTACAAATAACTTTACTGATTTGGCTGTTAATAACAATAATTTGGTAATGAATTTAAACCCTTTCATTACAACACCGGCTATTCATTCGTATACTGTAAAACTGCCTACAATTAAACTAGAACCGGTTAACGGAGATGTAGAACTTTGTCAAAGTTTTCGGGAACAATTTCAGTCTTCTATAGATAATAATCCAAATCTTTCAATTATTGATAAACATGTTTTTTAAGAGGCTATTTACAAGACGAACCAAAACGATTGGTAGATGGCATAAGCATTATTGCCGATACATATAAAGCTACTAAAAACTCCTTATGGACAAATATGGTGACAGAATCATTCAAGCTCACTTGGACTTTTTAGAAAATTTGACGCCAATACGAAATCCATCACCAATTTCACTAAACGAAGTTTTTATTGAGTGTAATAGAAGATTGCAAGCTCTTCGTGCCTTAGGAGAGGATGTTAATTCTTATTGCCGAATTTTAACTCCTAAAATTTTACGAGCATTTCCGGATGACATTTTCCGCCATTGGATTATTTTTGCAAAATGACAGAAAATTTCGGAAGGTGACATAACAAAATTAATACAATATCTCTCGGAAGAGGTAGAAGGCGCACTTACTACTCTGAAAATTAGAGGTGAGCAGTCTGTTCAATATGATTTTAAACCTTCCACTGCTAACTTATATGTTAATTCCAAGAACACTACGCCAATTAAAAAACGTTCTCCATTTTGTGCTTTCTGTGATACTAATGGACACTGGCCGCAAGACTGTAACATTGTAACTGATATAGATAGTCGTAAACAAAAGTAAAAAATAGTAATCGTTGTTTTTTATGCACAAACCGTGGCCATAACGTAAATAGTTGCTCCCGGAAAGACAAAGCCCGTTGCTATAAATGCAAAAAAAAAAATGCATCATGTTTCCATCTGTAAAACTGTAACTGAGAATCTAAATTTAACTACCATTCCAGTTATGTCTACTAATAACGTTGATATTATAACTCCAAAATTTACTCATCTGCAAACGGCTCGAGTATATGTAATTGGCCCAACTGGTAAAACAAAAGTAACGCGGTGTCTCTTAGACGGTGGGAGTCAGTCTAGCTTCATTCATCCTAGTTTGATCGACTTCCTGCAACTGGAAATCACTAGCTCAGAAAAATTGAATCTTCAAGCATTCGAATCCATTTCAACAAACACTTAAACGAGACGGAAGGTCAAATTTATTTTGTCAAGTATTTGGAGCAACTCAAAAATAAATATACAAGCATTTGAAAGTTCAAATACTTATGCCTTTCACCCATCTACTCCCTAACTTGTCTCTTCTTTTGCTCATAGTCAAAAATTGAAACTTGCTGATCCTTCAGACAGCTTAAACGACGTACCTATAGAAATTCTAATAAGTGCTGATTTTTATTGGACTATAGTGCATACTAAATCTCCTATTAGACTTTCTGCCTCTCATGTGTTAATACCTACAGTATTTGGATGGATTCTTTCCGGCAACCGTTCGTTCACTACTATAGCATATTCTTCCGTTTCTTCAGTTCACAACATTAGAAACTTTGGTACGTGATCTGCACGATCAGGTGAGACGATTTTGGGACTTGGAAACAACTGGCATTAAAACTATGCAAGATAAATGGATGACTATTTGTAATTTTGAAATTTTAAGTGATTTTCACAATTTATTTTGCAAAGATGATGGCCGCCGTGTTGTAAAGTTGCTATGGAAACCAGAGGTGATTATTTCATCGAATAATTAAGAAATAGCTCTCAAACGATTTCAAATACACCGTAACAAACTCTTTACTCATTCAGACTTAAGAGATATTTATACAGAACAGATGCAAAATTATATCGATACCCAACATGTTGAACTTGCCGATAATAGTCCTTGCAACGAATCAAAACTATTTTACTTGCCTCATCAAATAGTGAAAAAACAAAAGAATGGCGAATTGTATTTGACGCTTCTTCTCATACATCAGGTCATCCTTCCTTAAATGATGCTCTTGAGCTGGGTCCTAATTTTCTTCCAGAAATATTTGCAACATTGTTACGATTTCGACTTCACAAATTCGCAATCACGAGCGACGGACGTCAAGCATTCTTGCAACTTATTTGGGATGAAGAGGATAGAAACTGTTCTAGGTTCCTGTGGTTTAGGACAGAAAAGGATGGAAACGGAAAAATACATTTGCGAAATGAAATAATTACTTATAGTTTTTCACGTTTACCTTTTGGATTGACTACTAGTCTTTTTTTGCTTTCTGCCACTCTTCGTGAATTAGCTAATATGCACTCTGATTCCTACCCTACTACAGCTAAGCATCTGGAGAATAATATTTTCATAGACGACTTTGTTATGGGAGTGGATACTGCTGAACAAGCAACAACTCTTTACCAAGAAATGCAAGATTTAATGACACAGATAAGTTTACCTTTGGCTAAATGGAGTACAAACTCCAAGAACCTACAGGCTATTTGGGAACTAAAGGATATCATCTTTAAATGCAATGCGCAAGTATTAGGAATTAACTAGAATACCAAAGAAGACGTGTTTATACAGATATAAACGAAAGTGTTTATCAGTTTGCTGTTCCTGCAACAAAAAGTTTACTTCTTAAAATTGTATCAAAGTTGTATGATTCTTTAGGTCTCTATGCACCAGCAATAGTAGTTGGAAAAATTCTTTTTCAAACCACGTGGCTCATGGGAGTTCAATGGGACGAAATTCTTCCTCCAGGCATTGAAGCAAGCTTTAACAGATGGGTATCTGAAATATCATCTTTAAACAAGATACATATTCCTCGCTGCATTGGAATTTCTGCTACTTCTCCCATGAGTATCCATGTTTTTTGTGATGCTTCGGAAAAGACCTATGGTGCCGCATTATACATTTGTTCCACTGAGCTTAACGAAACAAAGGTTCGCCTAGTTTGCAGTCGCAATAGACTTTCTCCACTTAAAAAGGTGACACTTCCACGGTTAGAACTTTTGGCAGCCTTACTAGGAGCTCGTTTACTTCACTATTTCTGCATAGAAACTGGTTTAGATAATCAAACATCAACACTTTGGAGTGATTCAACTTTGTATTAAGTTGGATAAGAAATGATCCTAATCGATGGAAAACATTCCTAAATCAGTCCTAAACATTTTGACAAATGAAGAAAAATTATTAATGGATATAGAATCTCATTAAGTAAAGAACAAAACATTGTATACATCAACTATCCAAACTTTAATCGATATATCCCGCTTCAGTTCATACACAAAACTCTTGAGAATTACAGCTTGGATTTATCATTTTCTGAACAACTGTAAATCTCGACAACATTTTACTTCAGAATTGATGACTGATGAGCTGAATAAGGCAAGAAACTATTGGATTTCAGTTGTACAGAAACAGAGTTTTTCTGTAGAAATCAACGCACTAGAGCATAATCGTTCCTTACTTAAATCCTCGAAAATTTCTCGGTTTAGCCCATTTCTAAAAGATAACATTTTACGACTTGGTGGTAGGCTACAATTCGCACGAATATCAATTGAACAAAGACACCCAATACTACTTGAAGGGTCTCATTATTTTGTGCACTTGTTGATTAGACACACGCACATTCGTCTACATCATTTGGGTTTTCGTGTAGTTCATTCAGAATTACGCTCCGAGTTTTGGATACTCCGTGGTCGTCAAGCCATCGAGCGAGTGATTAAAACCTGTTTACTGTTCAAACTGTCTCATGCTTTAAGTTCTAATGAAATAGAAGCCCCTCTTAAAGCTGACAAACTTACTCCTTGTATACCTATCGATACTACTGGAATAGACTTTGCAAGCCCTGTTTATATTAGGACCTTTAAACCTTCAAATACTGCTTACATCACGCTATTTACATGTTCTACTACTAGAGCCTTGCGTATCGAACTTGTTTCTGACCTTTCTGTAAACAAGTTTCTTTTGGCCTTTTAAAGATTTGTCAGTAGAAGAGGACTTCCACATACTATATACAGTGACAATGCCACTACCTTCCATGCCACCAACAAAGAACTCCTTTTCCTTTGGAATGCATTGACTTCAGCGGAAGTGCAGCAATTCTATGCTCACAATGGTATAAAGTGGAAGTGTATTGCACCACGAGCAGCTTGGTGGGGAGGATGGTGGGAGCGATTAATAGGTCTAACCAAACGATGCCTTCGGAAATCCCTTGGTCGCTCATTACTAGATGAGGAAGCCTTAACTATGGTATTAGTGGGAATAGAAGCCTCACTCAACAGTAGACCTTTGATTTATGAGCGTGGGGAGAATGATACAGAGGAAGCTTTGACCCCTGCTCATTTCCTAACTGGTCGAAAGTTGACCACTGTCCCATCCGGACCTGAGTCTAGAAATGACAAGCTCACAAATATTTACAGGCAACAGTAAGACTTATTGGATATATTTTGGAAAAGATGGTCCAAAGAATATCTTTTGGAGTTACGTACATTTCATCAAGTAGGGAATGTAAAGCAATCACCATGAGTACGAGTAGGAGACTTTGTCCTATTACAAGAAGATCTGCGACCACGACAAATGTGGAAGAAAGCTCTCGTGGTGAAATTAATCGATGGCCGGGACGGAAGAATTCGAACTTGCATCCTTCGTGTCAAAGGAAAGGAGATTACCCGTCCAATTCAACTGGTCATACCTCTGGAGGTTGACCAGGGTGGGGAGGATGTTGCGGCAAACAAACAAGCAAACAATTTTGTATAATTACTTTAGCTTGAGTGTCATCACTTTGTTTTGTTGTTATTCTAAAATTACATATATGATTGTACATCTACTTGTTGTGAAGAATAAATATATGTTATACTAACGTCGTCGTCTTTAACATCATATCAAAGAAAAAAATGTCCGAAACTACCTATATGTGCATTTAACATTTCTGTGTATTTCTGCAGGTAGATGCCACAAACTCGTGATCAAAAAATTAAAGCAATTTCGAACTTTGGGTCCCAAACATTACAGCATAAAGGTATCTTAGGTTTTATTTGCCTGTCTTGTTTTATTTTGATTAATATCTTCCAAAGTTTTGTTTTATCATGCAGTTTAGGAGAAGAATCTCAACCCTAAAGCACCATCGAATGTTTTTGTGTATGTTAGTTAGTATCACACTAAAAAAATGCGTTTTTTTTTTTTTTTTTTTGCTTTAGAACATAAGAGGTATTAAAGTAATCACATTGGTTTTCCATAATAATGCACATTTGGGAAATGCGATTATATAAAGGATAAGAAATATTATAAAATTGCGATCAAAATTAATTTTTGAAAGTTTGCCAAAATTAGATGAGATATACACTGAAAAAAATTAGTATCGCAGAAAAAAAAATAATTTTTTAAATTTCGGATTGGTGTAAAATTGATTTTAATGCAATAATATGTTCCGAAATTATTAAGAAAACAATCACAGTTTCGATTTTCTTTTAATTAAAAAAATGAATTAACATAGGTAATTACGTTGAAAAATCGAATTTCAGTGAAAATATCAATTTTTTGTTGTTGTCACTTATGGCACTTGCCATGGACAGGCCTTTGTTCAAAGACAGCCGATTTAAACCTAAGGGACAATGCCTCTTGTTTTTATCGTAGAGCCAACTTGGGCCAAGAGTACGACTTGACTGCTCACGCATCACTTATTCGCTTGCACAACCCCTTTTTACAGGAGGGCACATTCACACATCTCACAGATAGAACAGGAAGAACAACCATGCCCAAACCGGAACTCGAACCCAGGACGCCCGGATCACGGGGAAGATGCGTTATCCCTATGCCAGGACGCCGGAATATCAATTTTTTAATAAATAATAACGATGTCTTAATAAAACCGTTTGAATTTTGTTTCTAAAGTTTATTCTTTGGGAAATTTCATTAATTTTATTTATGTCGGCATAATAAACGTTTTAATGCTATTTTGCACCTTTAAAACGTTATTTTCTCAAATTCTAAATGCATATTCTATTTCTTTGGCAATCTTCTTACGATAAACCTCATAAATAAAAATCTAATGCATAAAGAAATTTGTTATTGGTAATTTCTCAATATGTTCATGTTTATATTCTCAGTATGTTTATGTTCTCAATATGTATAATTTATTTTTCTTTATTTTATAATTAATTAGTTTCGACTTTTTGGGGGGGAGCAGGGGGGGGTATAAGTCCTTGAACAATCTCAATGCCTATCTGTTAAAGGAAAAAGAAGATATTTTGAAGCATTTAAAAAAACGGATGGCTTTAGTGGCGGATTTAGTAGATTATAATTGTGTGTGCGAGGGGGATCAATAAATGATCCCTCTACTTTTTTCCTTAGGTACCATGGTTCCTGGATTTTAGAGATCCGCGGTACAGAGGTGTGGAAATCCCACGAAGATTTCGGGGAGGATGAACTTTATTAGTTATTATTAATAATAATTGTTAATGTAATAAATGCTGATATTATAATATAAACAATCAACTGATATTTTCTAGCTGTTGCCAACACATAAAAAACACGAAAAACTGACATTTACCAAACTTTATTGGTATTTATTAATGATAGCCGGTTAATGTGTTAATACTCATAATTTATTCACTTAAACCGGCTTATTTGGTTATTATTAATAATGACCGGTTAGTATTAATAATAATCGAAAATTCACATTGAATCTAACATTATATGAAACATCATTGTACGTTACGATATATCATAACACTAACATGTCTAGTTATGTATCTTCTAATTTTTGTGGAGCTATGAATTTGTTTTCTTATTCCTTATGCAAATTATTCTACACAAATATTAAACAGAATATTTTTTCTTAGCTGACGACATTCGCAATCAAATATTTTGAAGGTACAATTCATATGATTTGAATTTTAATTTAGCTGCTTGAAAACTATCAAAAATTTTTTAAAAAAATTGCCAATATTAAATAAAAATTTATACGATAATTTAATTTGTACAAAAAAAGCATTTTTTTAAAATTTGAAATGTTATAAAAATTACTTTTTCGCAGTAATATTTTCAGAAATTGCCGACATGAAAACCTAAATCTTGGTTAATTTTAAATTGATTGAAATTGTAAAAATTTAGCTCCGAAGAGCAATGTTCAGTCTCCGATATATATCTATACTATATTTGGTACAGACATTGAAGGTGGACGGACGGACGGACACACACACACACACACACACACACATTCTTTTATTTTTAATAGCGATTATGAAATGCAACTAATTTTGATACATATAACCTTCATACAGCTGTTGGCTACAAGAGGAAAAGTTCATATTCCATAAACTTGAAGCTAAAAACTTCTTTAATCAGGAAACTTAATTTTTTTTTAAAATTTTAATATTATCTTTTCAAATTTTAAATATCTCTATATACAAAATGCTTATGTGGACGCAATTATTGGACTGAATTTGTTAATCATCATTTTTCAACAGTTCGCAGTTTTGATGAGCTTACATGTTTTCCTCTTCGAAAAAATTTAAGGCAGGACGTTTTTGTTTTGGCAAGTTGGTTAAAATGAAAATAAGAAAAATAATTCGAACAATTTCAATAGTAAATCAAAATCGTTAAAAATGAGAATTAAGAGAAAATACTGAAAAATTATTCATGAAAAAAGATCAGGCGACTTGAAAGTAATAGAGGTGTATACGTTTTAGTTTACCGAACGAAGTTTCCGAATACAGAGAGATAGTCAATTTTCGTTGATAATTCATATCCCAACTTCGGAATATTTAAGATAATATGATAAAAAAATAATAATATACCTTTTTGTGATGAGATGTATTCATCAAAATTGAGTGATATTATTTTGAAAAATTTTGATGAAATAAAACTACTAAAATAAGGGGGGGGGGGGAATGCAAACGTTTGACTAAAAATTAATGTTCGGTACAAAGTTTTTATTGACAGTTGAATAATGCTTTTAGAGGTATTTTGCCAAAAATTATCATGACAATTTTTTATTGCAACTTTAAAAGACATTTGTATCCATTACCAGAACCTTGCAAGGTAGTGGACTTCTGGCAAGTTTTTGGACGACTAACAACATTTTAATGCAGTTGGATAAAACTAATATATTAGACCTTAATAGGGAAGGTGAAAATTTAAACACTTAACTGGGGAGGTGCGGTCTACGAGACTGCATTTTTTTTTTTTTACCCTCAAATTAAATTTTCTAATGAAATTAGTAGATAGAAAACCAACCAATATATTTTGCAGAGTTGTTTCTTGATACATAAATATGCTTCAGAAATTTTCCAAAATATATTATCATTGAAAAAAATAATCGCGTATGAACATACATTTTCTTCTCAAATTACATGTTACATCAAATAATATTCTTGGAAAAACATATTACTTTTTACTTTTTAAATCATATTTATTTTTCCAGTATACAAAGGTATACAGAAAACAATATAAAGGAAAAATTCTACAATTATATAAATTTTTTTGTAAAAATAACAATGGGTAAAGTTGAACATTTTTCATCGGCATCATTTCTAAGCTGAAACTTTTGAACATTCGTAGCATGGATTTCGAGGACATTTTAAATGTACAGGTTAAGTACAAGTATAAAAGTCAGCCTGTAAATTCTGTAGATATTTCTCTTGGTACATTAATATATTTTAGAAATTGTTCAAATGACATAATATCCAGAAAAAATTAATTATATTTGAACATAAATATCAAAATCAATCGAATGCAAACTTTCATCGAATATATCTTCTGTACAATTATCCCCATCATTACAATCACTTTCTGCTTTTTTAAACTCTATGGAGCTCTGTTTCATAACGATGATCAGTGTTGGGTGCTATTTCGAGGACCAAGTTTTATAGCCATCTGCTAAGTCTTGTATAATCCTGGAACACTAAACGGAGGATGCGGTCTCACAGACCACGCGCAAAGAAAATAGCTGAAATATTTAAAAAAGCATCCCCTAAAACCAGTTGAAAAAGTGGAGGTGTAGTGAAGGTCACGAAACAGGATGAATCCATTCGATTGAGCTAAAAATACAATAGGGGTGACCGAAAGTCCATCCTTAATGGTCTAAGATACCACACCTCCCACGTTAAGAGTCAATCTTAAGTTTTATCTTCTCTATTACCAAAAAAATTTTAATTTTAGAAATTAAAATTAATTTTTAGACATTTATGTAAAATTAATAGCAGTTCACACAATTTGAATTAATTTGAACTTACTTCAAGCACTAAAGTATTTATAATTTCTAATTAATAGCAAAAATGTGTGTTTATATGGCCACTGAGGGTTATCACCGATTTTTTGGGAGGGTCACGTAATGATACGAAAGGAGTCACAATATGATTCTTGGGGGTTAGTGAGCGGAAGAGCAAGGATGCAACCCCGTAATTCTAATTTCATATTTTATTTGTACTTTTATAGAAAGCAAATTTCTAGAGAAAGAAGAAAATAATGTTATAATAATATTAAATGATGTTATTTTTATTTTATAAATAAATCATTCATAAAATAAAAGTTATATTTAAATATACGAATAAAGACTTTTTTTTTTGCACGCAGGATATATTTTCATCTTATATGCGTGATATTTGTGAGAATTTGAATTTCCGATTGTGATCTTTCTTATAAGTTATAGCTTTTTCAACTCTCTGAATCATAAACTGACTGCTTTCATATTACTTTCATTTTGCATGCTAACAAAGAATGAAAAATAAGTAACTGTTTATGGTGTGCTTATTAAATTTATATATACTGATAATTTTTTATATAAATTTTATTAAACTTCTTACTAGTATATTTCCTTTTGGGATTCCAAGAATAAATGATTAAAAATTATTAATTATAAATATGTTTTTAACGATTTTAAAATTCGGCTTTTAAAACTTTTAAATTATTAATATGCTTTTTTATGGTTTTTAAATCATTTGTTCTACTGATATGTATTTCATGCCATGTAATGCAAATTCCGTAGCAATAATTTTCTCTGAATACATACAAATAAAAAGCTGCGGTATTTACAAAGAAATTTCCCATTAAAAATTTTTAAACATCATATACGATATTGAAAAAATAATCGATAAAGAATTCATAGACCTTAAGCTTTTAAAAAATCGAATGTTGGTGTTAAAAGAAGAATTTTCAATTTCAAATATGACAAAACTTTGATTTTTCATGCAGTTCTATTTCTTATAGAGTGATAAAATTCTAGAAAAATCTTATGTACAATTTTAATTGCATAGATATTTATAGAATTTTAATTGCATAGATCTTCTTATATAACTGCTATAAAATTTTAACAAACTTTCTGTAAACTTTTATGTTCGCCATTTATCATATAAATTGTTTAAGATTAACCATTTTAAAATTTTTATTATTATTTGTTTGTTAATGTTTTTAAACTGCAATTAAACTTCATAATCCTTTTTTTATTCAGCGTTTATATTCTTTAATGTTTTATTTGTTTGTCTTTTTTATATTTTTATAATAATTTTTATATTTGAGAAATAATGGATTGATGTTCGTCTTGTTCATATAATAATAGAGTACATTATTTAAAATAAATGAATGAATTTTTATATTTACAAATACCGTTTAAAAATATGTAATTTTAAAATTTACAAGTTTAATTGTTCATTTGCTCTTGGGCTCCTCTCCTGAAAATTACACAGTCAATCTTCATTCACTTTAAGTGAGCTTATTAAAATTTGATTTCGAATTTATCCACAAAAAATAGCAAAAAAGTTTTAAAGAATATTCGAATACTTTTACTGCATAAAGTGCTAATGGGTGTACAAAAAAAACCCGTCAGAACCAACTTTTTTTAGACAAAGTATAATAATAATAATTATAAATGTCGTTAAAAATTAAAAAAAAAATAAAACATATTAAAATATTTAAAGCCTTTTCATTTCATATAGCAAGATATTTTTGCAGACGATTTTTTAAAATATTCAAAGCCTTTTAGTTTCTTGAAGCAAGATATTTTGCAGACGATTTCCTTTTTTTTTTCATTAAATATGAATTTTAGGAAATGATAAAAATACTCTGAAATCAAGGTCATAAAAGTAATTTATTCGGATATTTTTTTTAGTGTAAAGCATACAATAACTGAATATCTGAAATAATCTCATAGAATTGTGAGCAACTTTACAATAGGTACAAACGGAAATTCTTTTTATGAGAAACATCTTTTCAACGTATTTTATAAGAAGCAATCTTTCGCAATTATATAAACTAGTTAATAAGTGAAAAGAAAATTATATAAGTGAGTGTAGACGTATTTTTTCACAAATTTCCTTTGTTAATACACATCGGTTTCTTAAGTAGTATTTCCGTTCTTAAAATTACACGGACGAGACGGAACTTTTATTCATCAAAAGAATATTGAAATGACCTCAGTGTTTACCTTGAGCTGATAGCTGCTCTTTCACGTTGTTGCCAGATATTTACTTTGACAAAAAATGATAACATTTTACAGTTGGATTTGACTTTTTGAGGTATTTCTTTACAGAAATATTTTAATAAAAATGTTTAGAAGAAAATGTTTAGAAGAAATAATAAATTTAGAAGAAAATAATTTAGTTTTTAGAGTTTAGGCTTTTAAATATAATAATATTCGTTTTTGATATAATTCATACTTCCTACTAAATAATTAGGTTTAAAGATCTAGATTAAATTTAAAGATTAAACGTAATTTTTCTTCTAAACTCTTTTTAATTATATTTTCTATATCCAAATCTAATTATTCACTTCACAAAGATTTCATTTTCGTTTCACAATTAATTAAAAATAATTATAAAAATTATTTAAATTTTCAAAGCAAAATCATGTAATAAAATTAATGTTCTAAAAAACGTAATACTGCTATTTAGACATTTAAAAAAAATCCTTTTTGCTATAAGGAGGGCTTCGCACTCTAATTAGGTAGATTTGATACTTGAGATTTTTAATTTGATAGAGATATTAGAAAATCAAGAATTTGATAAGTATTGACACATGGTAAATAATACAATGTTTTGAAGTCTTTATGAATTTTAAATTCTGAAGAACTTTTGCAATTAGTGCAAAATGTATAATTTAATATCTGAAAAAAATATTTTTCTAGGTTTTATTTCTATATCCAAATTAGAATAATTTAAAAAAAATTTCTAACTATATCCCATTTTGGTTTTTTTTAAACATTATAATGCTTCTAGAAAGATTAATATTTGTAAATCGCGACATTAGAAATTGTTCAAAGCGTTCTACAAGGCAGATTGTACGAGTTAGATTTATCTATCTGATACGTGGTTACTTCTTGGATAGCAAGTATTTTCTAAGACATTATTTTCCAGCATTTTATATATATATATAATTATTTCATTTACGGCAATTACATACATGCAATTTGCGAATATTGTTACAATTAAAAATATTTAAAAAAATAGGAGAATTTCAGAATAAATTGATCAGAATGAAAACTCTACCATATTACAATCGGATTAGAGATTCAAATAACTTTAAATTCAACAATTTTTCTTGTTGTTTTTATATTCCCTATTTCAATAACTTTCTTTTTGTTTTGAATGCGCTCGACAAATTCAATCCAGTTTATAATACACATCATTAATTCATTTCCACTTTATCAGACGATTTCAGTTGCCAATGCCACTTTCCAAAATGGAAACTCTAATTGAAAATCAATTACTAAAATATTTCTACTTTCTGATTCCGCTTCAGCCAAAGTGTGAAATCCAATTTCCGCAGAAAGTTAATGGGTTCCGTTGATCCGATTGGGGCAGGGCGTTCGCAATTAAAAAGGACTTAAAATTTACGAACAGAATTGACGGAGCAACAAAGAAAAATTTTCCCGGATGGAAAGTTGGTAGAAACTTCCTCTAAACTTACTTAGAATATGAGTTGATTTCTTTTTTCGGAAAAATTTGCAGGTGAATTTGTTGTAGCTACCTTTTATAAAGATTAGTAAATAATTGGTTTACGCTTAATATCCGATACGAGTCCTTTGATGCTAAATAAGGAACGGAATTTTTCCGGATGTAGTTGAAGTATTCAATTTTGTTCCCGTAAATAGTTAAAATTGAAAGATGTTTTATGATAACAACATTTTGGAAAAACAGGAAATCATGATGTGCTTTCGCGCAGCATAATTTCTCCGGTAAGGAGTGAAAAGTATTAATTTAGGAAATAATGTTCACTAATTACAAAACCTATGGAAAAAAAAGCATAATTAAGATAATAACTTCTTGGGCGAAAAACAGCTTTCGATGCCTAAAACTAACTCTTCATATGGTTTCCATCATTTTCGAAAATATTTTGCCATCTTATAGGTAATTTACCAAGTGAGCGAACAAATGTACTAGAACCTTTATAATTTTCTTTCAATTATTTTTCTTAGTTTTTGTGGCAACAGCTTTGTAAACAAACTATCTTTGTAGAATAAAAAATCAGCTCAATAGAAAAAAATGTTGGCTTATGGTGGAATGAAGATCATTAAGATACGTGCAGTGGAAGCAAGAGGACCCATGGTTTCGGTAACATTGCTTTAATGATTACATTTCACACAAAACAAACACAAATACGAAAGACAAGACAAGACATTTACGCGAGCACCTTAACAGAACAGCATCTCATCTCATTATATTTACAATCACAATGCACTATGGGATGCGTACCTAATATGTCATCTCCATCCATTATCTAAAAGAAAAGATGCAACTGCTGCAGGTTTCTAATGCAACTGCTACAGGCTTAAGTTCCTTTTAAATCTGATTAAAAAGGAATCAATTCGAAATATAAAGGATTGGTTCAATTTCTTGAAAGTAAGTCATAAGTGCATATTTATAAGCATCTTTTGAAATTAACCCAAAATATATACATCTTTTATTATCTTTTTTTTTTTTTTTTTTTTTTTTTTTTTTACTTTTTCATATATGAAGTATACAGGAATTATTGAAATCGTCAAAAAATTTACCACCAGATTTTGACGAATCCCGACATTTCCAGATTGCTCTGATTAAAAAAAACCCTTTTTTTTTAAAATTATGTTAAAAAATTTGTGCTAGAAGACACAAATTTGGTATATGGAATACTAAGAAATTTCTATCAAATTCAAGCTATATTCCATTCAAAAAACGTCTTTCTGTCCACTTTTCCAATGAATACAAAACGCTACGAGTTAAATAGGTAAAATTTAGTATTCAATTCTAGAAATACAGATTCTTATAACACTTTGAAAGAAATCTTTTAAAGAATTGGTTATTTGTCTGTCTGTATTTTTTTCATATACATGCACACGCAATATTTACAAATGGAAGGATTTAAATCAATGAAATTTGGCATATTATCCTTTGACTACAATTCTATTTTGTGACAAATTTTAATGTCAATCGTTTGATAAAAAGGCGTTTAGGATACACATTTCGGCTATAAATTCAGTAAAATTTCCAGATTCACTACAAAAATCTATATGACCTTAATTATCGTCCGCCAATGCCTTTATTCCTGGCTATTTCCAAGATTTCCAATTTTCTACGGAGGAGAGAAGATAAGACCTTTATTGAAGGGTATGCCGAAAAATTTAAAGGAGGCCACTCTCGATGGTTCTTTTTGATGAAATCATATACTCTCTCAATTTCTGCTTCGAACTTGTTACAGAAATTTTTACCATCAAGTGAAAATCATAATAATTGAAAAGATAGCTGAAAGGTAGAGGGTTTGGTAAGGAAGGTAAACGTTCTAGCAGTGATGTAAAATTTTAGTGGCGCAGGTAGCTGTTTAGTAGTGCTGTTAAAGGGGTACAGAGGCATTCAATATATCCATTCAGCAGATTTAAACTTCTAAAAACCATTTGCTCTAAAGACTTGCATCGAATTATTTAATTTTTAGTATTTAATTATCTGCACTGCTATAGAGCTTCTCTAAAATATTAGGCAGTTACCTTTTTTAATTAATGTAATTTTTATTTCATGGCAAAAGTTTTTGTAACAAGTTGGATGCAAAAATGAAATGGAAATATGATTCCATCAAAAAGAACCATCGAGAGTGGCCTCAATGAAACTTCTCGCATGTCCTCCAAAAATGGTCTTATATTCCTCCCAAAGCAGAAAATTGGACATTATGGGAATGTCCAGGAATACCTTAAATGGCACCAGTGAACGATATTTACGGAATATAGATCTTTGCAGTGAATTTGGCATTTTTATTGAATCTATAGAGAAAATATGCATTTGAGGTGTCTAAGCTATTTAGTGGAGCTGCTATTTAATTATCTAAAACTTCTGGTAAAAGCACACTTAGGCAATCAACATTCTCAAATAGAAGACTTAAACTTCTCTTAATCTCTTGCTCTATAAAGACGTGTATCGGTCATTTTATTTTTTAGTGTCTAAATCTGAAATTAAATGGAAGTATTATTCTATTTAAGACGAAAAAAAATCACTTGGTTAAGCCTCAATATATCAAGCATCTCTTACTACAGAGAACAGAGTAACATCAAATACCCCATTGTTATCATTTATTGTAATAACCTGTGGGAGTGGTCTCGCCAAAACTTTCTCGCATACTCTCTAATAAACTTGTCAAGCCAGAGAACGCCTTCCGTGACACTGGCTTACAATAGTTACGAAATATTCACCTTTGGCGTGAAGTTAACATTTTTACTAAATCTATCGCGTTATCTATGGCAAGATTTTTTGTGTGGCTATTATGCGGTTAACAGTATCCAAAAATCAAATTGGTGATTTGGATGCGTTTTTCTCAACCTATTTAAACAAGAATTTGACAGAAAAATACGCCTTTTTTCACGAAGTCAAACACCAGATTTCATATATTTAAGGCTTTTTATTTTTGAGTTATCGCATTTATATTTTTCTTGAAGTACAGACCGACAAACGGTTAACTCCTCATTGTATTTGATTTAAAATTTGATAGGTGTCTACTGTATAAATGTTAAATATGTGTACCTAATCTTATTTACATTGCTCCCTTCGTTTTGTAGTGATCGTTATTCAAACAATCGGACAGACGAATTTCTTCTGAACAGATTTTACTCAAAATTTAATATTAATCTGCAAATTTGATGTGAAGACCGTATACCAAATATCATCTGTCTAGCTCAAAGTGTTTTTGAGTTATCTTTGCAACTGACAGATAGACGGAAATTTTCCAAAAATATGTTTTTCGAACTCAGGGAGATTCGCCAAAATGTCAAGTTCGAATTTTTGACTATTATTATATTTTCTCTATATTACGTATACGAGAAAGTATAAATTATAAATAAACTCGTGTGCAGCACAAAACATAAAAATTTTTTGTACAATGTCAAGATCACAATGAATAATGAAACTGTAGCTTTTATTTTACAGTTTTGTAAGTATTATTATTATGGTATTCCCCAGAATTCTCATATTCGATCCATTTAGACAGAATTTCCATGCGAAGAAAACTAATGAGCTTTCTGGGCAATCGAGATAAGGTCTTTGATTAATATGCAAAACTTCTCTCTGATGTAGTTGATTATTTTACATTAATGATGGACGAGTGGACTGGCCATTTCGGTGCTGGACTTCAGTCTTATCGAACACTGCTTTGG
Organism: Argiope aurantia; assembly: GCA_026543865.1. NCBI lineage: Eukaryota > Metazoa > Arthropoda > Arachnida > Araneae > Araneidae > Argiope > Argiope aurantia. Next base: position 337,214 of record JAPMOR010046007.1, on the reverse strand, counting down.
GAGATAAATGAGTGCTCAAGTTCTCTCTCGAGAATCTTTAACCTAGATTGAACATAGATTGGTTCAAATATAATCATCTCGTATCTATTTAATATTAAAGGGGAGGACATTGTTATCTATTTTTAATATCTAATATGCGAAGTATTCCAAAAAAATCGAACTCAGCATTTTGGCGAATCTTTACATTTTAGATCTCTTTGAGTTCTAAAAACATATATTTAGAATTAAATTTGTATGGGAACAAAATGATTGGAAACTCTTTGAGCTAGATGGATGAAATGTGGTACAAAATCACCAAATTTGTAGATTTCTGACAGATTTTGTACGAAGTCCGACAGAGGAAGTCTGTTTGTCCGGCTGTCTGAGTACAAATGGACACGATAGCTACAAAAGAGCTTGATGAATAAGATTTGGTATATAAATTTAGAGTCTAAAATGCAGATTCGTATGAAGTTTGAAACCGAATGAATCAAAGAGTCGTTTCACTCCTTTGCAAGCATATTAATCCAACAATATAAAAACCTAATCAAGGTAAATGAAATTTGGTTCACAATTTCGATATCTAAAGAGTAGTCTCTTGTGAAATTTTTATTCAAATTTGTCAAAGGCTTGTCCGTCCGCTGGTCTGTACCTCCGCATGTATATAATTCAATAGCTTAAAATTTTACATGGCTTTGAAAAAATGAAATTTGAAATGTGTGAAATGTAGTGATAATTGAATATTTTATTATTAGCTCTCTCCCAGCGGTTAATCGCAAAAAGATCATCAAAAACCGCACATTAGTTTCAGTAAAAACGCTAAATTCATCCCGAAGATCGCTGTTTCTTAATTATTGCACACTCATATTATGCAGTTAATACTTTTTTACATTATGATTTTATAATAAAAATCTTCTTTATTATATTATGCAGCGCACAACTTCATGCGTGAAAATAAAAATTTGAGCACTTTTTACATTCGGGGCCTTGTTCAATATCGTATTTATATACTTATGCGAGACGGTTTTGAGGAGACCACTCTCACTGGCTATTTCCTCATATATTATATGAACAGAAAGTGCTGTGATCATGAAAAACTTGGACCTCAATATTTTGTCAGTCCACTTTAGGTCAGTAAACATATATTTGGAATTATGTCTGTCTACCTACTTTCAACAAGCTAATTCAAACATGCAACCAACTTCGCATGTTATTTTTTTTCAAAATTTGTAGATATTTGTCGAATTTTGGTTGAAATTCGTCAATAGGAAATATGCCTAATCATGTTTTTCATTCAGAGGGGAATATGAAACTCAAAAACACAAGTATATGCATAGATGAAACTAAGCATGTGAATTTATTAGTAGAACTAGTCGCTATATAGGCGAAACCAGTCTAACCTAGCAGTAGAATCAGTTGATCCATCCAGATCAATTTAATCTACAAGTAGGAAAGAATAACAAAGTGCATATAGCTTTATATCAAACTTTGATAAATTTAATAAAAAAAATATCCAAAACTTAAAATGCTAAAGCTATATAGGTGAAAATTAGTATGATGAGCAAAATGTATGTAAGTTTTGAAACTCTATTGGTCACTCATTCAATGTTGGAAGCATAATGTTTCCATGATGACAACATGCATTTGTCGATTGGCCTACTTCCGATTCAAGACTCTAAGGCCCACAATGAAAACATTCTTTGCTCTTATCTATAATCTAAATATTATCTCATTTTTTTCACGTTCTACTCCAATGTATCAGCTTCACGATAAACTTTTCTTTTCAAATTGGCAGATTCTTGCTCCGCCTTCCTTTGCATTTTTTTCCCTTCATTTTTTATCACTGGATGCCGTGTTAGATTTTTAAAAAACAATGCAGGATATAATGCATATATTGCTAAGGTATTCAGTCGATTATTAGCCATGAAACGAAAAATTTCCGTAACTCGAAAAAGGTAAACAATCCGTAAAGCCATTCATTAGTGTTGCCACCAACGGCATATCTAAAAGTAAATATAAGAAATAATATTATTTCAGACTCATTTGGGGCTAATTCAAGCTTCAGTTTTTTTTTTTTTTTCGTTCCCATTTCACTGTCAAGTTCAATATAAATTACAAATCGCAATAACGACGTGATATAATTTTCACTAAATATTTCAAAACATACTGGCAAAACAGATCTTAAATATCAGGTATTTACTAATTATAAAGCGAATAAAATGCAATGCTCAGTAAAATAAAAATTGTATAATAGAGAGATTTTCTATTACAATACTTTCTCTATCTATACTTTGTCTATGCATCTCCCCAAACATTTCCCTCCTATTCTCTAATAAATATCTCTAATAAATATATAGAGAATGATTTACATGTCACTGATGCACAATAGCTACAAAATATAAACCTTTGGCTTGAATTCAGCATTTTTCCTGAATGTGTTATTCGATTAATGCCTGACTTGCGGTTAAAATTATCCAAAAATCGAATTCATGTTTTACAAACGTTTTCCCAAACCGATTGGAATAAAAATTAGACATCGAACTACACATGTAAGCAGAAAATTCCATATGAAGTTAGATATATATAAGTCTTTTTGCTTTTGAACTATCGCATATATATTTTCTAAAAGTATAGGTCAACACAGTCAATCCCTTGTTAGATTTGGTACAAAACTTGATAGAGATCTACTATATCTACTCTATAGATTTTAAATATGTATGCGAAATTTTATTTATTTAAATTTCTTCGTTTTATAGTTATCAGAAAACTGTACAAATAGATTTCCTTTTGAAGAATTTTGTTCAAACTTTGATAGACAAATTTGATCTGAAGACCGCATACCAAAAGTCATCCGTCTAGTTCAAAGCGTTTTTGAGTTGTCTTCGTTACAGACAGATAGATGGGTCGAAAGATAGAAAATTTCTAAAAATACGTTCTAACTTACGTAGGTCTAAAATATGGGCATTCGTCAAAATCTCGAGCTCGAAGTTTTTGGCGATAATTTCGTGTCCGCATTTCAACGGAAAGGGGGTTGCAGTAGCTTCAGAGAGTAAAGACTCCGAAGAGCCCGAAGGCAGAAGTCTGTGTTCTAGCTCATATGAAGATGAAACTTTCATATTCGCTTGCACAACCCCATTTTTTAGTAGGGCTCTTTCACACACCTCATAGATAGAATACAGGATAAAGAACAATCATTCCCGAACCAGAACTCAAGCCCGGGACTCTCAGATCACGGGGAAGACGCGTTACCCCTAGGTAGGGACGCCTGCGACGATTATAATACGCCCTTTCTACTTCGTAGAAAGGACGTATACTTCCTAGAAAGTGAAAAATGAAGAAAAATCAATATCTAAAATATTGGTGTATGAAATCTTGTATAAAAAATTGAAAGAAAAAATAAAGATAGATAAATAGGAAAAATAAGTTATTTTTTTAACTCCTGAATAAAACATTTTTTTAATTGGTTCCTTCCTTCTAATTCAATTTCTTATTTAATCCAATTTATTAAGGAATGAATTTAATATGAGGCTTAAATGAGGAAGAAATCAGTGGAGAAAAGAGTGCAGAAAGCATAATATAAAGTTCCTAACAACAAAATTCGCTCAGTTAAAATACGTAATTTAATTTAAAATCATTATTCATGCACCGTAATCGAACCTAAGAATGGAGGATATAAATATTTATCAAGATACAAAGTAAATAATTAAAAAAATGACAAAAATCGGAACAGTCCAGACATTTTTTTTTCATTAACTCCACCATAACAACACGCAAAACATCATTTATAAACCTGCTTTACAGCATTATTTACCGCAACAATGAAGTTTTAATGAATTTTGCTAAAGAATTCTGTGGCAAAGCGGTGTTATAAAAATCTCATTGTTCTTCGACCTAAGCTTTATTTAAACAGCACGCAAAGCTCTTTTTCGAGCTTAATTTTGCCCTCGTTTCCTTTTAAAACACGAAAAAATAAGGTTGTTTCTCATTTGCTTTTTGTTCAGCACAGACAGGGTTTCTTACATTTTTAAGCATAGAATCTGCGTAGCCAGCGAAGTCATAATTACGAACATAATACATGAATTCTCATTTTTTAAAAACTTTTGGCACAGCATAGCACGCATTCATTAACGATAATGAAGGAGAAATAAACAGTGGCTGAAATAAAATGAAAAAAAAGCTCTTACAAAAATGCTAAAAAGAACAAGAACAAAGAGGAAAATGACTTTTAAATCATTAGACAGACTTCTTTACAAGATTGGTGCTTCAAAACAATAAAAATAAAATATGATAAGCATAAGTAAACAATGTAATTTCAGAGTCATATTTTTTTACTACCATTTAATTATTTGCATAGAAAGTTGAAATATTCCTGAAAAGAATTAAGAGGTATTGGAATTGAAAGAAATGAAGTGTTTCTAGTCTCCTAATTGCGACTTGTTTCCTAAAATATTTTATTAAATGAAGCAATTTTTATCAAAACAATTTGCAAATCAGTTTTGCAAACAAATTCTTTAGACTCAAATTTAACAAATTCCTTGACTCAAATTCGAAATCAGGAGTTCTTTTTTTTGTACCTAAATATTCAGTATTATACAAAAAGGCATTCAATGGAAAAATATATATTTAAAAACTAGTACTTCTAGAAATCTGAAATGGTATACTGGTGACCAATTAATTGCAAAAGTTTAAAAAACAATTTTGGTTTGTATAACAAAAGCTGAAAAATAAAACTAATGTTAAAATTATTTCATTTATCAAATTTCTTTGCAGAATATCGCTATGGCTTGCAAATATAATATCTTAATGAAGATCTATGGTGTTTCTATAAAGTGACGTCATCTTCGAATTGCGCCATCAGTTTATTTATAATTTCTTACTTTTAAATAATTCATTTCGTGCTCTCAAGTTTCATGAGAATATAGTTTGATACTTTTGGAACTAGTTTTCAGTTTAATTATTTAACTCTTGCAATTTGCAACTTATGTTTATTTTTAGAGACCTTTTGTATACTTTATAACCACATTTTTAACTGTAACCGCATTCCTACAAATTGTCTCAAATATATCAGTAAATATTAGAAAATAATTTTAAAATTATATTCATTGGATTTTAACACTCTCACACAAGATTCCGAAATATTCCAGTAATAACGGACTTGTTATAGAATTACTTGCTGCTTCTTATTCGTTATTTTCAATTACCACGACATAAAAAATAAACGCTGATGTAATAAATTAGTAGGAGTGGTTTCCCCAAAACTTTCTCGCATACTTTCTGATAAAGATGTTATCCAGTGAAATCCTTGCATGGCATTGGCGTACAATAGTTATGAAATATTAACCTTTAGCATTTTTGATGAATCTATTGTGACATGCTTGGCGAGATTTTTGGTGATTAATATCTGCATGCGGTTAATGGAATTCAAAAGTCTGTGTCCTGAGAGTGACATGACTGTAGTGGTTCGGTCACTCAGTCATTTCGAGTATTATAGTATGGTAAGAGGATAAATGATTCCTTCACATGTCAAATCAGTTAGCCTCATTTTTTTTTATATCTTTATCGTATTTTAGGGTGATCGTATTTGATTTAATACTAATTTTTTAATATTCATAGTACGTTCCTCAAACAGTAAAGATCAAGACAATTTAATGAAAAAAATATGTTTCACTAGAAAATAATAAGATTTCATTTTTGAAGAATGAATTGGTTTTGATAGTATTAATTTTTTCACTAGCCAAGCCGATCAGCTACATTAATCACTTCAATGTTCCAAAGTTTTGCGATTTTAAAAATTTTATAGACTGTTAAATAAGAATTTAATAAAATAATTCTAAAATGTTCCTTTGAGTTTATATTTTAAAAGGTGTTTTAAAAAATAATGTCTAGCCTCTTGTCACTTTTCCAGACTTTCTGTTTTATATAGTTAACAGTTTTGTTAATTGTACGGCTCAAATCTTTTATGATTTCTATAATGCTATTCAAAACATAATATCGAATAAAATTTTCGCTGTAAAAACTAAATTTCAAATGCCTCATTTCTAGCTCAATACTTTTATGGATTTTGATGTCCAAAGACAGACAGATATTATTAATAAATTGCTTTTAGAATTGCAAGATGAGAGAGATGTAAAATGACGTAAAACGTAAACTTCAAGGAGATGTAAAACGTGAATTTTCATCACAATCCTGAAGTAGAAACTTTGAGGTTTGCAAAACTTTCTGTTAGTGTGTTACATATTCGGAAGAGTTAAAATAAAGAAGAAATTTTGTTAAAAGTTTGTTAAAAATATTTATTAAACTTATGCATGTCATCTGATGAATGAAAACCTCATGAAATACTCAAAATAAATGGAACATTTAGCAGAGATTTTGTGATCCCAAGTTCTAAAATATTAGGTATACGAATGCTTGATTTCATGAACAATTTTGTTCCATTCATTTTTTAGAGTAATCAATTCTTTTGAAACTTTCATGAAAATTGGAATGGCTGGTTTTTACTAAATTAAAGTCATTCAGATGCTTACAGAAAAAAAAAAGAACTTCTAAAATATAGAGATTTGGAGTAATGCCAGTTTGTCCAATTCCTCCATCGAAACCTAATTTAATGATAAAATAAATTTTGTGGGCATAAGAACCTCGGGGAAAAAAACTATTTAATCCAATAACGTAAATTATACCCAAGAACAAACACCATTACTTTGATCAGAATTACTGATTTCATTATTTGATTTTTCAGAAGAAAGAGAACAGCAGCGTTTTTATTTTAAAAAACATTGAAGAAATTATTAATATTAAAAATAAATTTCTACAAAAAGTACTATATTATAGTTGCTCACAACGAAATAAGTTCATTATTATTTCGTTTCGTAAATTGGTTCTTGTTAATTTTGAGCTGATTTTTTTTTCATACATCCATGAAGAGTACTGAAATCAAATCTTGCAGCAGTTGCTTATTTACATTCTTCCTACTCTTAAAACAAAGTGGTTCTGTTATTTTTATTTATTTATTTATTTATTTTACAAAAGCAGACGATTTTGAATTTTTTTTTTGATACTATTAGCATTCCGATTCTGTAAATACTGATGAATAAATAACAAATGAAACGAAAGAATTTTGAAGAATTGATTTGAATTTTTACTTGAAATAATTTTTCCCTTCAGAAATACTAGTATTCTAGTATATAGATACTAGTATTAATGGATTATCTTAGTTTTAGATTGATGTTAGAGGAAATTTTGAATTTCAAAAGAAGACATTGATTCTGGCAAAAACTGAAATGAGAAGATATGATCTCTTGTTCCATTCAGTACCTATTTATGTATATTTTAATTGAAATATATTGCTGCTAGTTAGTAATATTGTCTCTCATTATATTGTTGCTAGTTAGTAATATTGTCTCTCATTGTAAATAGTTAAATGACAAGGATGACATTTTTACAGATAGCTTTGACGGATGCTCAATGGAAGCCGTATCAATGACTCCGGCACAAAATTTATGTTAAAAAAATGTGAAAATATTAGGAAAAATTAAGAAAAATTGTAGGTAGAAATTGCGATAACAGGGAAAACTTGTATGGGAAGTAAAAAGTAGGGAAAATTCAAGGGGAAAATAAGGAATATTTTGGGAAAATTTTAAGAAAAATAGGGAAAGTTTTGGGGAAGAGTAAGAAATATTTTTGGGTTATATAGGAAACATTTTAAGAAAAATATTGAAAATTTTAGAGTAAAATAGGGAAAATGTGAGGAAAAAATAGGTAAAATCGTGAAAAATTGTAAAAACATAGAAAAAATAGGGACGGTCCTTTGACGTTAAATTTAGTGATTTTAGCAACAAAATTAAAGGATATAAATTAAAGGAAGTACAAGAATCTGGCTAGAACAACGTTAGAATTCCGATTTTATGAATCCTTCTAGAGACTTCTGTGCCTTGTTTCTGACACTATAAAAATTCCAGCTGAAATAATAGCTGAAAAGTCAGTCAACAATGAATCTACATTTAAGTTCAGTTCAAACGAACAGTCAGTTGCGAATAGTCGACGATTCGCAATTTTTGAGAAGTAAGCGAAATTTTTTTCTTATGAGTACTCATTTAGTGATTTGTCCTTTTTTTGGTTACTTAGAATCAATTTAATACTTTTTGATTATTGCTGTTTATTGTTCTTGTGCACGTTTCTGCCATATTGGATTACCTGTATATCCGTGTTTTCATGTAGAATTAAACCTCTTTACTAGACTCTGTGCACGGTGCACCCACTGCACCAGACTTGATTGTGAATTATTTATTTATTACTATTATATATGTAAAATAACTTATGTAATCATTTTTATATAATGCTGCTCTTATTCAATGTTATTCCAAATGGTTAACCGATGAATATGTGCACAATTAATTATTCTCTGTATCTGACTATGTTATTTGCTTCCATTATTCTAAGATATGTCTTGTAGAAACTTTAACGATGAGATTTATTACACGTAGAAAAGAGCGAATTATATTTTCAAGTTATTAAAAAAAATTTTCTATCAAGAGAAATAAGCATCTGAAAAAAATAAGATATGTCTTGTAGAATCTTTAATGATGAGATTTATTACAAGTAGAGAAGGGCGAATAATATTTTCAAGTTATTTATATTCTTTTCAATCAAGAGAAGCAAACGTCTGAAAACTTAAAATAACATAACTCGTCTTAAAAAAAGGCGATGTTCTTGCGATAGCTAATACATTTTAAAGAACAACAAATGACGCTTTTTCAGATGTTAATCATTTCTGATTCTTTTAAGCTACAAGGAAATAATGGAAACACTCCTTAAGTGGTTTCCACAAAATGATTTTAAACCAGTTATTAAGTTTCAGCAAATGACTCGTATGTCAAAACATCTCCCACTCTATCTCCTAGGAAATGTTAATTATGGAATGTCGTTATTGAGATGAATTACACCAGATAATGTTTAGCTTATTGGAATAATACTTGTAGCGGATTTCGTTTTCTCAACACTCAAACAAAATGGAATAAATTTCTAGATTTTTATCTATGCAACAAAACAAATCAAATCCTTAGAAAGAATTCGGACCTGGAATTTTTCGGTAATTTCGCTAATCGACGTGTGTTTGACACAAGAACCGCTGTAATATTATTTTGCATTCCTAAAAAAAGGATGACGACTCAAGTTATTTCAATGGGAGATTCTATTTTTCTTTGCGATGTCAGCCACGTGTCAGCTGAAACGCAACTCGCTTTTCTACTTCTTCTTAAAATGTCATTTCACTTAAGAATGATCTGGAAGAGGGATTTATTACAAATCAAAAGGCGCAAAGTTAATTTTAGATTGTCTTAGCTTTCAAAGATTGTTGTAATAGAATATGGTTTCTACTCTCTCCTGATTAATCTGCACACATGATGGTTTCTGCTTTCACTTCAAAAGCTCAACTGATTTGGTTCTATAAAAATAAGCAATCGCTTATGAGTTTTTCAACAGAAAATTTGTGTCCAACTTTTAATTTTATTACCTATGGAATATTTTTAATGAAGTTTGAGGCAGTATTTTGAATTTTACTTCCTTAGGGATAACCGTAAGAAAATTAAACCGCGTACAGAAATCTTACTATTATGCATTTTACGTTGCTTAATTTTCAGCTGAAAATTTCAAAACGAAATATAAATTGATAAATATACACAATAAAACAAAATTTTAGTATGTTTCTTATGGATGATGATTAAAGCAGTTTTCCATTTTGATTATTTTTTAATAAATTAACTGTCGGGCATTAAAAGTTTGTCATTTTTGGAATTTTTATAATTCAAATTAATTAATGGAATTTTAAAAAATAAAAATACATATAACAAACAATCTTCCAGATTTTAAAGATATAAAAACAATGTCAGAGGTTTTGGAAAGATTTATTATTCTAAATAAATAATTAATGAAATATTAAAAATGAAATATATATAACAATATTTGTAAATTTTATGGAAATATAAGTCGCCTTTGGTGACCAACCGGTTCGCCAGTATTAATGCTCACTAAAATTCTAGATTAATTATTTTATGTAATTTACACTCGTAAAAGATTTTTCAACAAAATATTTTTAAGCTTCAGATTTTGATAGTCATATAATTCATTTATACTATTATGTCGACCTTAAGCCGTTCTGTTCATTATATTACGCATTTATCTCTAATTTTATTTCAGTGCCCGTAAACTTCGATTTTAAATTAAAGTATAATTTGCAATTAATATAAAGACAATTTTTTTTACTGAAACCAAGCGCATTTTCAAACAGAGTCGTTCAACATTAAATCTTATGTGCAGTAGAGAATAATTTTCATAATTTATAATCTCTCAAAGAATTATTTAACAAAAACGCCACGGAGAAAAATTCAGTTTTTAGTATTATTTTCAAAAGGATTTAAATTATGTCCGTAGTAATATTTTATTTTACTTTAGGTCTATAAATATCGTTCAAAAATTAGTTTAAAAATTAAGTTTAAATTTTAGATAGTCCTTTGATCCTAAGGAATCATATTCTACAAATATTCTTGGTACTCCACCATTTAAAAAAACAAATAAACGTTTCTATCTACTGCGATCAAATCTCACATTCTTATAATTTTAGAAAAATCAACATTTTCACAATCTACGTCAAGCTTCAACCCTGGGAGATGATTAACTTATTTGAGATGGTCGATGAATTGCTCTAAAATCGCCCGTTTTTATAGAATAGAATTATTCAAGTTTTCATTAATCGATGAGTTTAATGAATGATTTTAGAGATGGGAATGCAATTCTTTTTATTTAAAATATTAGTCACTCAAGATTAATTTTACATAGAGTGGATGATCTATGTAAAAGTTTAAAATTCGGAATGCATCAGAGCATTTATAGACTCCATTTACATAAAATATAATTCTTAATTTCATTTAGAACATTTTGTTAATATATATATGTCTATTATTAAAGATATACAGAATAGCTGTTGGGGGCTGAATAGAATGGACGTCCTGTTAAACCATGTTTATCTATACTTATAATAAAGCTCAATGTGTGTGTGTGTGTGTGTGTGTTGGCGCTCTACAGGCCATTCAACCTACAGCTACCAAATTTGGCAAGTGTATACCTTGGAGGAAGGGAATGTGCACCTGGGGGTTATTTTTTTCGAATTTTTAACTAGAATTGTATTTATTTAAAAATTAAGCGAAATTTTGACGTGTTTCTGCTATAACTTCCGAAAATATTACCGCACAAAAAAGATTTTTACATGAAGTTAAAGATCAGAAATTTATCTTTTAAATGATACTAATGTTTTAATCTTAAAATTAAATTTCTATTTTTAATGAATTTTTAAATAAATATTTTAACTATGTTTTTCAATAATTTTTTTCGTAAAAAATAAAAATTAAAGTTAAGCACGCTTCGCATTCATGGGGAAAAAAATAGCTTTTTTCAAAGTGTTGCCATCACATTGATTAAAGCTCCAATTAAAAATAAATTAAATCTTTTTGGAAATGAAATCTGCAAAAAATATAATTTTCGGCACGTGTTTGTAGGAAATGAAACAAATATGAAATATTATTTTTTCTAAAAAATAAATTCAAGAAAAATTATTTTATGATCTTTTACACTCTCTATACAGGGTGCTTATTTAGTCCCGGACCAATTTTGATGTTTAATGACTCATAAAATAATGAAGATATAAACAAACTTATGGCATTTATTGATGGAATAACTCATATATTTTCCTTTTCAGGTTTGAATATTTTTACTTTTGTAAATATTGTCTGCGCGTGTTGTTAATTTCAGATAATTTCATTTTCTAGTCTAAATATCTGTACTTTTCTAAATATCGTCTGCTTATTAAATGCACTTTTCTCTCTTTTGGTTTTGGCAACTATTGAAATGTTATGTTTACTTTTGATGTGTTTGTTCTATGTAGTACTTTTGTATGTGATGTTTTTTTCGAGCGGATATTAAGGAGAATGCATACACCACAAGAGAAAGCACAGATTTTATGGTGGTCATAGAGTTAATTTCCAATCAACTAAATCACTGACTTTTAAGAGTTTTCCAATCACTTAAACTGACTGATTTATGAAAATTTGAATATCACTATTCAATAAAAAAGAGGATAATTTTAGATTTTCCATCGATCGCTTCAAAGAAAATATGCCAATCAGCGCGCAGGTTTCTCAAGATTAATTGGCCTAAGATTATGAAAATGTTGAGTTTTTCTAAATTTTTAACATTTAAAACTTCATAAATAAGTCTTAGTTGATCGCGGAAAATAGAAACATTCATTCATTTACTTAAAATTTGGTGTGTCCAGAATATTTCTCAGAATATGATACCTTACTGCATTAAATTTAGAATTTATAATTTTTGAAATATATTTATAGGCCGGAACAAAATATTATTATTGATTTCATTTCAATCCTTTTGAAAGCAAAACTAAAAACTGAATTTTATGCTGAATCTGAGAAATTTTTGTTGAATTATTCTTTGAGATATTACATAAATTATGAAAAATATTTTGTAGTTCACATAAGACTTAAATACCGAGCGATTCTGTTCGCAATACTCACATTCAATAATAATAATAATTAATAAATAACAATAAAGATGATAAATAAAATAAAACGCTTGGTTTCATTAAAAAATATCTTAATATTAATTGCAATTTTATCATTTACATTTTAAATTAAAGTTGAAGTTTTGCCGGAAATGACAACAAATTAGAAAAATATATATAGTAAATTGAACGAAACGATCTAAACAGTATAAGTTTGGTATGACTATCAAAATTGCAAGATAAAAAAGGTTTTGTTTGAGAATCCTTTAAGAGACCAGTTACTTATAATATTGAATTGAAAATTGTAGCGAGCGGTAATACTGGCGAACCGGCTGGTCGCCATAGGCGGCTAGTCTTAATTAAAACTGTTTTATTGAATTAGTAATATAGGCATAATGAAATATCATAGAAAGCTTTTCCTTGCATTCCTTGCATATTCTTTAGAAAATATTATGTTTTATATTTATATGATTTCATATAGACATGTGCTACACTTTTATGCATTTAATATGTTTAATTCGGAACGATATTTAACTTATTTTTTACTTTGAGCTTTTGTAAATGTGTGGCAGCACCTTAATGAAAGTTAATTATTCCCATGCATGCGTAGCGTGATCATGCAGCTTAAGTTTTAGTACTTTAGTTTAGTACTAAGTAGTACTTTCGGAAGTTATAGCGAGAAATTTTTACTTTACTTTTAATTTACTTAATTTTTAATTAATTAAAATAAACAGAAAAAAGTTTATTTTTATTTAAACATTAAACAAACAAATAAATATTTTTTGAAATTTCATAATTCCAATTAATTTATGAAATATTAAAATTATAAACTTATAATTAAGCCAATTCTTGAAGAGATTATCTGCTTAAAAATTTTTCTGGTTCTAATTAATTAGTGAGTTATTAAATATTAAATAAACATAATTAAAACAAATTTGAGTCTCCTGTTATTTAATTAAATATAACCTTAAGATCACGCTGAATCATCACTCATGGACCTCTTTAGATTTCATTATTTATTTCAAAGCGTAGCAACAGAAAATGAATTAATTCATCAACTCTACCTGAGCTGCTGCGAATCCATAATTCCGATGCGATAGTGATACAAACAAACCGATACTGAATCCGGACGGTTGTCGAAATTGCTGCTCTTAGGTAGGATCAATGCGTAATTCATTAACTAACGGATTGGCGGAGTTGAGGATGTTGACTCTGATTAATTAGAAAATTACAAGCTGATTTTCGAATAAATTTTCTCTTCCGATTGTAATTCTGAATGAGAAAGTGCTTCTGAATTTTGTCGGCATTTATCAAAGTCGCTAAGCGTACAGTTAGCCCTTTGAGACGCGGAAGCTGGTGCTTACATTCAGAGTACATTGATTCAGAATTCTTATTCCGTTGTCAAAATAGATTACTTGTTGATTTATTAATCCTATACAAAACTTTAATAATATAAAGTATTACTTCTTTAGTTATCTAACAGAAGAAAAATTACAAATGATGCGTCGTTTATCAGAAAAGGCAAGGTGATATTAGAATTCAAGTTCGCCTATTCAAGAGGTTTTAAAGCCTCGGCTCTAAATGAACAAAATTTCATTAGTATATAGTACAAATAATGCTCTCTGTAAGAATTGGTGGAAAAAATTCAAATTTTCATTAGTAGGTGGAATTATGCCAATGTCTAAGGCGATTTTTGAAAATCTTTTTATGGCAAACAAAATGAAAGGAATTTTATTTCACAGCTGGTAAAAGTAAATTTTTGCAGCTTCATTTTATTAGACGGAACATGCAAAATTACATAATTTCAACAAACGCTAGCATAAACGATCACATTTTATATAAAATCTTTCTCAACTATGTAGAAATGGAAATAATGTCACAACTTCGAAACCCTGAAATGCAAACAATGAGTAGCAACAGAGAAGCTACCTTCGAAACACCATTTTTATGCAAGATGATGCACCACTTCACGTAACTCGAACAACTCGGATATTCTTATAATGCCATTTCACAAAAGACAGTATAATAATTTGTTTATTTTCAAATAATATGGCTATGATAATTAGTTTTCAAAAACTTAAGGCTTTTAACTGTGGGTAATTTCGAAAGACTCTGTGACTAAAGAGAGAATTTGAAGAACAGTATTAAACTTCACATCCGCTCAATCCATAGGCCATTATAATATGTAGGGAAAAAACGCAGTTCTGAGAATGGAATGCGTGATAACAAATAAATGGCATGTTAATTGAGCATGCGTGATGCTGTTTTGTCGTTGCCGGGCGACATGTTTTATTTTTGTTGACGCAGATTACATCACATGAAATTATCTACTTTTTTCCTCTATTGTTTGGAGTCATATATCAGACTTTAGATCTTTCTGAATTAACGAAATGTAATTTTACCAGATATGAGTTAAATTTTTCTTTATTTCGTTTTTTACAAAGAAAATCTGTAAAAATCACTACAGTATTGGGCAGCGCTACCTATTCTCAAAAATGCTAACTATTTTTTTTTTCAATTTTTGCAAAGCGCATTATTTGCATTACATACAAGTGAAATTTTGTTTCGTTTTTGAAATATTGTTTTCGCGTCTCTAGATCCTTCCGAGAAAGAGAACTCTAATTATAATAAACTTATATTATAAAGACGTTGATAAAGTTTTTAATAAGCCCACTTAAGACAGTAAATTTCTACAGAAGCGTCTTTGGTAGTTCGATGAATGCCAGGACGGTGCTCCAATAGTTTTCAATATTTTGGCTGTCACAGTACATACAACATTTCGTATCCTAATTTCGAATGTATCAATATCTTGATACAAAGCCTATCTGCAGATAGAGTTGGGAATCCTCTTATATAGCCCCAAAATTGGCACTGAACTGAAACGGCCGATTTGAATTCATGGAACTAAAACTTGCATTCAATTTTTCCCTTCGTTGACATAAAATCATTATTTCCGTATTAATTGAGTTATCTTTTAGAGTAGAAACAATTTTAGAACACGATAATTTCATAATAAGTATTTTATAGCATCATATTAAATGGTTCTTTTCTGATAACTTTTTTAGTTATCAATAAAAAAGTCTTTATGATCATCTGGTGTATGAAACCAAAACAATATGTAGAAATCTCAGAAGATTTTTTTTAATATCTACATTTTTGTCCTATCTTGATATTAATTTAAAAATAAGGAAGTGTGTGATGTTTTATTTCCTCATATATAAAGTATAGAAGAAGTATTGTAATCATCAAAAAATATTAAATAATATTCATCAAATAATACGAAATTAATTGCTCAATAATCTGCAAGTATACTTAGAGTTGTGGTCTTTAAATTGCTAGTGATTAATTAATATTTACCTTCTCGTAAACGTAGTATAGAGAAAGTTTAGTAATCATCAAAAAATTCGAACTCGAAAATTGGACGAAAATGTCTGCAAACTGCTCTTTTGGAAAATGTCCTTCTGTATGGTTGTCTGCGATGAAAATAACTCAAAACCACTTTGAGCTAGATCGATAAAATTGGATATATGGACCAAATATGTATATTTCTATCAAACTCTGAATCAAATCCATTCGCAAGTAATTTGTCTGACTGTTAGAGTATAAATGAAACCCCCAAACGCAAACAACTAGGAAAGGAAATTTGACACAAATGTTGAGGATCCGTAATATAGGTTCTTATGAAAGTTTGGACAAAGTTGTCCGTTTGCAGATTTGTACTTTCGTATGCATTTAAACGTAATAACACATAAGCGGAATGCCTTAAATCAATAAAAATCGGTTTGTTATTGTGTGACTAGAGCTGTAATTCCGTATCAAATTAGTAGACTTACACTGAAGTTACTGTTTTACGGTAATGCCATGCAAGGCATTCCCTGCCTTATACAAGCTTTATAATTTTATGTGGGTGGAGATGGGGGATATGACTTTTATTGGTGAGTATGCGACAATGCTTTGGGCTTAGTTTGGTCATATTAACGTCCCGTTTTAAGGCAAAACTAGGCCTGTTTTGGGACGGACCTCTCACTTTTGAACCGTTGACAGATAACGAGGATAACACCTGAGCCGTAACCCCTCTACAAACTTCCACTCCACACAAGTGGGAGAACATTTGGCTTCAACGGATTTAACGTCACCAGATCCGCTTACACGACGGTTCTTTGGTGGAATCGGGTCTCGAACTTGAAACCAGCCAGTTCCGAAGCGAAGGCCTTATTCCCAGGCAAACGCGGCTAGAAAATGTTTTGGGCCGGACATTAACTCTGGTTTTGCTACGTATTCTGAAATTATTTTTTTTCGGAAAAAGATACTTGCCCTATCTTAAAACTCAAAACCTAACTTTTTAATGATGCCAATTTCATTTTTGTGCATTTTTTTCATATTATTATAAATTTTTGTAATTTAATCCTGCCCTCAATATGTAATAAAATTTTTGTCTTTTATGATGATATTCAATCAAATTACATTGTTTCCTATAACTACTCAAACGCATGCTTTGTTAAGGCTGAAATTAATATAATTATTTAAATCATTCATGCAGAAGTAAATTTTCAGTTCCCGCTTTTATTTCATACTATTGTTCGCCCACGGATTCTAAAATCCTCCTCTTTTTAGAGCATGCGCTTGGATGGGTTTAATTCAACAAAATAAGGGTGAGAGGAAAGACGAAAAGAGGAGATGTTAAAATTAAGCAATAAAGTGAATTCATGAAATGTGCTCATCTTCCCATGTCCCACCCCTCGATGGGATAGAATCGTCGAAAAGTGGTCGTCTCAGGATACTGAAATGAACAATATACACACTTTTTAACCATCAAGAGCAGTAATTAGCTGAAAACTAAACTTTCAACTTACTTTTACTTTCTTACTCTTTACTACAACAAACTTTTAGCTTTCAACTTAGAAGACAATTTCCATTCAATTAATCTTTTTCTGTCTTATTAAATAAAGTGCCAATTTTAATTAATACAATCTATTTATTGATGACCGTAAAGACAGGCATACAAGCTGTCGCCAAAAGGCGGGCATTTTTTTTAAATAATTTGAACTTTATGAATATAAGGTTATACAACTGCACATATTACAAACGGCTGTAATTTTCATAAGATCAACGGCAGGAAGAAACAGTTTGAAAATAATATATATGGAAGTTGGAAAATATAATAATCACCTATATGACTTCTATATGTCATTCATATGGTAATCCAATTCATTATTATGAAGAAGTTTACGTTTGTGTTCAAATATTTTCTCTGTATATCATTTATAAAATTTTTATAGTTATTCGAAATCGGCGCAATTCTTTTGAAATAATTCTTATGTCTGGTATTCGTATCTATCTAGAAAAAAAATTAGAATTATTACCCTGAAAGTTTTTTAAAGCATATTTTTTCGAAATATAGCTTAAAAATTACTTAATATCTTGGATTCTATGGCTTCACCCAAAGTGAAAACAAATAGTGTTTTTTTTATTGACAGATATTAAATTTTATGATGCTGTTCAAAGGAGGTTTAACATTCCACATTCTAAAGGAACCATCTAAAAACAATTACTATTATTTATTTATATTTATGTGTACATAAATTGTTTCACCATGTTACAACCTCGAACATTATACTCTAATTATTGACTCTCTCATGGATCAGTGGGATGCTACCTTCATTTCGGACAGAATAATTCCTGCTAGACCATATGATTGATGACAAATTAAATAGAAACTTAAATTGTAGGTATAATTGGGCCCATATAATCCGAATGAATCTGAATTGCAGCATACGATATTAAATCTGCATTGTCTCTGGGATTATTTTATCATATAAAATCAGTTGTATGAGTCTGAAAAACTAATCATCCATCATCAAATATATGCTACTGATACTGACTGCTTTGATAAATAGCATGAAAGGAGAAGGATATATATATATATATATATTTCTGTGTTCATGATTTAATCAAATTCTCTGTAATTAAAGTTCTATTATTTTAATTGTCTTAATTAAGTCCTCTTTATAGTGTGTTTAGAAGCTTTCTAATTAAGGCAATCCCATAAAGTCAGGCGTTGTTACAAACGCAAATATTTGGCTTCTGGATTTCGCGATATTGTCTAATTTTATCTTCTTATTTGTTTTGCAAGCTATGCAGATCTTAAGCAAAATCTTTCTTCTAGAGCTTTAAAAAAATGGAAAAAATTCAATCGATTAAGTATTTCGTGAAAAAAAAGGTTTGAATTTAATGGGAATAATGTAATCTATAGTTGGAAATCAGGCAAGAAAATATTTTTGTCAAAATTAAACGAAAATTTGTACGATTATTAAATTGATCATTAAAATCATTAAAAAGATAATTTTTTAAAAATTTCAAGTGGTGCAAAATTTTATTTTTGTTCGATAATATATTCAAAAAATATTGTGGAAATGTCAAAATACTGCTTAAATTTTAATTAATTAAAATTTCAAAAAATATCTCCAATATGCACATTTTTACCCTCCATATATGAGCCATATTTGGTAGCTATAGGTGAACTATTCGGACATGTAGAGCTCAATGCACACACACATTCATTTTTATTATTAGCATTAGATATAAATGAATGCGTATAGATGAATGGAGGATCTTGTTGAGTTTTAAGCAAGTTTAATCGAAAAAATTTAAAATGTTAGCTAATTAGTATTATCTCAACTCATAATGAATGATATCAAAGTCGATATAACTTCTAAAATCAAACCAAAATAAATTATCTGAATTGGATAGTACCAATCCACATGCAAAATAAAATTCTTATAAAATAGTTTGAGTTATCGCTGTCACATGTAAATATCTCACACTACATAAAATAGTAGGACATTTCTCGAAAAGCTGACATATTGAATATATTTTTCTGAATATATAGGTTAAATAAGTATGTATTTCAATACCTTAATCTACAAGAAAAACAATACTAAAGCGTGAACTTTATATTTACAAAAAAAAGAAAAAAAGCAGAAGAAGAAGTTAAACTGAATCATAAAAAAGAAAATTTTATTTCCGCTTCTCCCTAGACCTTTCTTTCACTTTTCCGAAATATTCAGATGAGATTTAGATATATGCACAAAATTGCCACTCCTCAAGGTGAAAAAGAAGAAGAAGGAAAAAAGAAAAAAACGTCTGCGAAAGTCCTAGGAGATACAAAGGCTTATATTCACGACGCAACATACGAAGCAGCTGTGTATTTTCTTTGTTGAGAAAGTGACACGTGGTTTCTAAAAATCAACTGCATCTGACAGAATGTCAAAAGAAAAATATAAACTTAGTATTCTGTATGAAAGATCTGGCAACATCGAAAGACTGTCTTTCTGTATAGGATTTGGCCTCGAAATGCCATAGTTTATTGCAGTAGAATACTCTTGGAAATAAGATCCGTTAGCGAATTTAAATAAACAAAAACAAATAAAAGGATTTTATTACATGATAGTTTTAGAATCTTTTTGAATTTATTTCCTTAGTTTTTTTTTTTTTTTTTTTTTTTTTTTTTTTTTTTGAAAGCAGGAACTATAAGGCGAAAATAATAACAACAATTTTTTTAAACAAAAAGTTCTCGCTTTTATCAATGTATGGAAAAGGACAAAATGATTGAAATTAAAACAGAATCATAAAAACCTTAAGTCGTAGATAGATACTCTATGGGAAAACTACAATTCTAATCGTATCCGGAACACATTTTCAAGTTTCATGAAATGTTGAGAAATACTGTTTCTTGCAACTTGTGGTTTGAATTCCTTATAGTATTTCCACAAGTGTCCCATGTTTTTATGATTTTATTTTGACCGCCATATTTTTTAAAATATTTTCTACTTTTTAATTCAGCCAATAAAAATGTTTTATATCATATTTATTACTAGCCGCCTTTGGCGACCAGCCGGTTCGCCAGTATTACCGCTCGCTACAATTTTCAATTAAATATTTTAAGTAACTGGACTCTTAAAGGATTCTCAAACAAAATATTTTTAATCTTCAAATTTTGATAGCCATACCAAACTTATACTGTTTAGATCGTTTCGTTCAATTTACTATATATATTTTGCTAATTTGTTGTCATTTCCGGCAAAACTTTAACTTTAATTTAAAATGCAAATGATGAAATTGCAATTAATATTAAGATATTTTTTAATAAAACCAAGCGTTTTATTTTATTTATCATCTTTATTGTTATTTATTAATTATTATTATTATTGAATGTTCGTATTGCAAACAGAATCGCTCGGTATTTAAGTCTTATGTTAACTACAAAATATTTTTCATCATTTATGTAATATTTCAAACAATAATTCAACAAAAATTCCTGAGATTCAGCATAAAATTCAGTTTTTAGTTTTGTTTTCAAAAGGATTGAAATGAAATTAATAATAATATTTAGTTCCGGCCTATAAATATATTTCAAAAATTATGAAGTCTAAATTTAATGCAGTAAGGTATCATATTCTGAGAAATATTCTGGACACACCAAATTTTAAATAAATGAATGAATGTTTCTATTTTCCACGATCAACTAAGACTTATTTATGAAGTTTTAAATGTTAAAAATTTAGAAAAACTCAACATTTTCATAATCTTAGGCCAATTAATCTTGAGAAACCTGTGCGCTGATTGGCATATTTTCTTTGAAGCGATCGATGGAAAATCTA
The DNA here is from genome assembly GCA_026543865.1 of Argiope aurantia. Classification (NCBI taxonomy): domain Eukaryota; kingdom Metazoa; phylum Arthropoda; class Arachnida; order Araneae; family Araneidae; genus Argiope; species Argiope aurantia. Next base: position 316,010 of record JAPMOR010046007.1, on the reverse strand, counting down.
AAATTATCCTTTTTTTTATGAATAGTGATATTCAAATCTTCATAAATCAGTCAGTTTAAGTGATTGGAAATTAACTCTTAAAAGTCAGTGATTTAGTTGATTGAAAATTAACTCTATGATCACCATAAAATCTGTGCTTTCTCTTGTGATGTATGCATTGTCCTTAATATCCTCTCGAATAAAACATCACATACAAAAGTACTACATATAACAAACACATCAAAAGTAAACATAACATTTCAATAGTTGCCAAAAACAAAAGAGAGAAAAATGCAATTAATAAGCAGATGATATTTAGAAAAGTACAGATATTTAGACTGGAAAATGAAATTATCTGAAATTAAAAACACGCGCAGACGATATTTACAAAAGTGAAAATATTCAAACCTGAAAAGGAAAATATATGAGTTATTCCATCAATAAATGCCATAAGTTTGTTTATATCTTCCTTATTTTATGAGTCATTAAACATCAAAATGGGTGCGGGACTAAATAAACACCCTGTATAGAGAGGGTAAAAGATCATAAAATAATTTTTTTTGAATTTATTTTTTAGAAAAAATAGTATTTCATATTTGTTTCATTTCCTACAAACACGTGCCGAAAATTTTATTTTTGCAGATTTCATTTCCAAAATGATTTAATTTATTTTTAATTGGGGCTTTAATCAATGTGATGGCAACATTGTGAAAAAAGCTAATTTTTTCCTATGAATGCGAAACGTGCTTAATCTTAATTTTTATTTTTTACGAAAAAAATTATTGAAAAACATAGTTAAAATATTTATTTAAAAATACATTAAAAATAGAAATTTAATTTTAAGATTAAAACATTAGTATCATTAAAAAGATAAATTTTTGATCTTTAACTTCATGTAAAAATCTTTTTGTGCGGTAATATTTTCGGCAGTTATAGCAGAAAAACGTCAAAATTTCGCTTAATTTTTAAATAAATAAAATTCTAGTTAAAATTTCGAAAAAATAACCCTCAGGTGCACATTCCCGGCCTCCAAGGTATACACGTGCCAAATTTGGTAGCTGTAGGTTGAATGGTCTGGCCTGTAGAGCGCCAACACACACACACACACACACACACATACACACACACACACACACACACACACACACACACACACACACACACACACACACACACACATTGAGCTTTATTATAAGTATAGATTAAAAAATAATCTAGTTTGAACGCTTCACCTTAAATCTTGTTAACACATTTCCAACGATTTGACGCATCACGCAGATAGTATGATGCTAAAATATTTACAAAATGGTTTTCCTTAAAATTAACTTATTAGTTGTTTTGATTTTTCTTAAAGTAACATATTGGTTAGTTTGATTTTTCCTTAAAATTACTTTACCTTATTAGTTAAATTGGTTTTCTTTAAAATAGCCTCATATTATAGTTTAAATATATTTTATTTAAATTTAACCTGTTAGTTAGTTAATAAAATTAGTAACTTATTAATTATTTTATTATAACCTAGTAATTAGTTTTCATTAAAATTACCTTATTTTATTAGTTAAGTTGGTTTTTTTAAATACCCTCATATTATCGCTAAGAATATATTTTATTTAAATTTAATATGTTGATCAAATTAGTTTTCCTTAAAACTATCTTACCTTATTAGTTAAATTGGTTTTATTTAAAATAACCTCATATTATTGTTTAAATCGGTTTTGTTTAAAATTAACTATTGGTCATATTTTTTTTTCTTAAAATCATCTTATCTCATTGATTAAAGTTATTTTTCTTAAAATTATCTCGCATAATTGGTTGAATTTGTTTTCTATAAAATTACCTTTCCTTATTAGTTAAATAGTTTTTCTTAAAAATTGCGTTACCTTAGTTAAAATGGTTTTTCTTAAGATTTCCTCACATTATTAGTTAAGTTGATATTCCTTATTATTACCTTTCTTTATTATTTAAATTGGTTTTCCTAAAAATTGCCTT
>JAPMOR010046007.1:285594-305459 GCA_026543865.1 Argiope aurantia | reverse complement strand
TGTGTGTGTGTGTGTGTGTGTGTGTGTGTGTGTGTGTGTGTGTGTGTAAAATCACATTTTTTCAAGAAAGAAACTTATATAGATAAAGTTAAAAAGCAAAATATTAAATAAAAATACATAGGTAAATAGATACAGCAAAAATCGTGACACGAACCGAAAATCCGCAACACATGCATCATTCTGCTGCACTGAGTACTAGACTGCACTACCCATATAACACCCTGGAAGTTGAATATACTTATTCTAATAGTTAGTAATAAAATAATTCTGCTTGTGTAAAATCTCAAGATTAAAAAGCAAAACGTTATCTAAATTTAAAATTTTATTCAAATCGTAGAGCAGATTCCGAGATACACGGAATAAATAAATAAATTTATATAGATACGTGAATTGGTCTTTAAAGTTATTATAAAGAAAGACAGGCATAATTTGAAATATATGTTTTTCGGTCTTAGAGAGGTTTAAAAGTATGGATTCATTAAAAGCTAAAATATTACTTTTTTTCTCTTTGTTAACAAGAAATTAAAGTATGCTTGTTGACATGCGCAGAAACATCTGTCATCTGATTGCCACGTAGCAAAGAGTTATTCCATTTGTCAACCTAACTTATCGTTAAATCTAGGTTTAGTTAATCTACGTCTAATTCACTTATCTCGCTTAGTTTGTCCTGGTAAAACGGCGCTTGTTAATGATCCTTATACGCTTACCACATCATGATTTATGCTAATGCGCAGTCATCTGCACACAGCAGCATGTTTTTAAGCTTTAATTGCTTTCCTTTAACAGTTAAAAAAGAAATGGCTTAGTTCTCATTAACGGAAATTAGTTGACGCGACAATCAAGGGATTCTTTTTATTTTTATTTCATTCATTTTAGTACCTTTGAAACGACATTACAAACCAGTTCAGAAATTTAAAAAAAAATCAAGAAATTAACTGTATTTTTTTTTTGAATTCAATGTATACATTGTATTGGAGGGCCAAAAAATAACGACCTTGGTAATGAATTTCCCCATTTCAGATGTGCCTCAGTTCAAAATAAACCTTTTTTACTTTTTTTTATTCGAAGTATACAAAGAGTGTAAAGAGTAAACATTGCAATTTCCAGAAAGAAAAAAAATAGAATGTTAGGTTTAATGAATTTCTATGTTTTAATTATCCCAGAATCCAAAAAACACAATTTTATTATATATATGATTGTTTGTGAACACGATCGGTCAAAAATAATTTGAAATAGATAAGTGAAATATAGCCTATGGTCTTTTCCTCATATTTGTCTATTTTTACCACATTTCCAGCGAAATCCATTCTCAAGAAACCTGTCAGTAAGGCTGCTCAAATACAGTTTAGCATGATAACTAGAAAATAAAAACGGCAAGATGGATAAGATTTGGTACAAAGATATATCATCAGAAGTGTACATCTGTATCAGATTTGGAACAAAATCTGACTGATTTTTTCCCTAACATTTAAGTGCATCTTCAGCAATTTTGATGTAAAGGAAATTCGAAAAATCCCATGATTCAACTGGGTTACTTTTATTCCATAAGAAATCTGTTGCAGAAATGTATCAGTTTAGTGGAATATTTATATTGTTGATGAATCTGTAACGTTGCTTTCCAGCATAGTTAGTTGCGCCGCAGAAAAGATAGTTTGACGAATATTTCTATTGGATACTGATAGATTTCGGATCAATGACTACGGCTTAGTAACAAACTTGGCGACCATTTGGTAACTTGACGCCGAATTTGGGGAATTTAGTGACAAAAGGGATGATACTAGATTCTTCAATAATTTTGGCTGTAGAACCAATAGGAGGCGAATTATGTTGATTGTTCGAGAGCTGTGTCCTGATCCGGATGCTATAAGAGGCCAGCAGACCGATCCAAAGTTAGCCGTATAGTGGTTGTGTATTGAGTCAGCGGCGAATGGATCAGTCCGGCGAAGAGCAAGCGTTGAGTGGAACTCCGGCAATTAATGGATTGGGAATTAAGCCGTGTGTTAAATCTTGGCTATAAATATTCAGGCAGTATCGAGGCGTGTATGTAGTCGCCAGTCGTATAATAGTGAATTGGGTAGAACTAAAGTGAGGTGAGCCGAATTTGAGGCGTTTTAGCAGGCGTTTGGCGAGATCTTAGTGAATAGATACGTGGATTCTCTCTTCTTGCTGAGCTCTGTCTGACCTCGTTGTATGCTGTAGAGTTTGTTTACAATCGATCTGGGGTGGCTGCTATTTGTAGTTAGTGCAGCTGTGTATTGCTTGTGTGAGTCTCGTAAGTGTGTTTATAATCTGTGTATTCGTGTTTTTCCGTTAATAAACGTCGTTATTTCTTATTGAAGTCTGTTTTGTGTATACGACCCACTATAGCGAATCCGTAGATTTTAGAGGAATTATTCTTTACAATATCTATCACCATCAATCTATAAAATCCGGCATTCTATAAGAATAAATTGGTATTTTATAGAATGGAACATAAGGAAAACTGGCTGGAAATGTATGAAACAATCAAATATTTCACACATTTCCTAAGCATTCTGTAGGGCAAACTGGTAAAATACGAAATCTAACTTCAATGCAATTAAAAAAACCTGTTTCACAAAATATGAATGACATTATATACGATGATGGATTAAAATAATATAATGATCACATGTTTACTCAAGAAATTACCATTTCAGCTGCTTATTTTGCATATTTAAAAGTAACTAGTGATGCCAGGCATTCAGAAAGTCTGGTAAAAAAATTTCATACTTCCTGTGATGCTGCTAAAGAGGGTTAAATCGATATTTTGGCCACTCGCTGATTTTAAATTAATTCACTTAATAAATAATAGCGTTATTATGACCTTTCTACATACTTTGCCAAATAAAATGTGCCATTGTAAAGAATTCCTCAGCATTATATAAGACACGTAGAGAAAGTTTATAATAATTCCTTTTTTTTATACTTTGTCTAAAAACGTCAGGAAGTCAGGAATTCGATAAATTATATTTCTTCCGAATGCTGAATTTTCGTGCGTTGTTAGTAACATATCTACCAAATTCTTATTTCTTATGAAAAATTATTCAAAATAATAAATAGATTGCTTCGTATTCATTTGCATTTCCAAATAATATTTAAAGTAGTAACGGCACATTTTAAACACACTCATTTCAACTGAAATAACATAAAACATGCATAATAATTTCTATAAATAAGCTTCAATCGTCATTCAAATAAAGATTGAGGAACCTTATTAGCACAAGATATACGATATCTCAACCATGTTGATCAATATTCTGAATGTCGGTCCGTAGCATGAAGATATCGGAACGATATTAATGAGCATTTTGTGCTATTGGGGAAAAGTTGGTAAGGCTTCAAGGATATTCATTTGATTCACTTAGTTTGTTTTCCTGCAAGGACTGGGTTTTTTTCGTGATTTTTTCCATACTTACAAAAATATATTTTCAAGTTCAAGGAGATGTACATTGTGAAAATTAATGAAATATTCTTTGTGGATAGCTCCAAATATTAATACTGTTACGGATCAACGGGTTCGCCTTTAGTGGGTGTATGGTGGGAAAATACACTCAGTAAGCCACAGTAGAAAACAACAACGACATTTATTAACACGAAGACACTAACACAGAGACCAAGAATACACAGACGGCAAATATATACAGGATTGCATTTAGCAGCACACTGCAGCCCACAAGTAATAATCGACCACAGTACACAAAGCGGCCATACAGAATTCAGAAGGAGAGGGGATCCTCGGAGCTTCGCTCTACGGTCTCTCCAAACGGCTGAAGCTCTCCACTGTCTCATCGCTTTAACTGTGTCCAACTGCCTTACTCACTACCACACGACTGGCTACTCCACACAACTTAATGCTGCTTTCCACAATAAACGCCACAGGACTCGGCAGATAGCTCAATTCAGCAATAGCTTGGGCTCCACACAACGCTGGCACTCCGCCGTTGCTTCGCTATCCTCTCGAAGATTCGTCACTTGTCTGCGACTCTGACTACGCTTCAATTCACGACTCTTTGCAGCTTGAGACTGCCGGCCTTTTATAGTTCCCGGGAGGCCTAGCGAGAAGGTTCTGGGCGTATTTTAATTCCTATTGGTTGGATCGTTAAAATTCTCAAAGTTTCCAGCATTATCTATTTTGTCACCAAACTAGCCAAATTCGTCGCCAAGTCACCAAATATTCGCCAAGTTCTGGTATCACTGGCTCGGCACCCGAGCAGCATCCAATATAGATTATCGTAAATCAGTCTTTCCGGTGATAGAACTAACCATGATGGGAAGCAACTTTACAGGCTTATAATAATACGTTTTATGTTTCTTAAATCATAATATAATATAGTTGTGGATGTGGAGTGTACATTTCTTACAACCGCATATTTTGTAACTGAAGTAAGCATTAGTAATCGTAATATTTTCAGCCGAAAATATATTGTCGCGGAACATTTCGTTAAAATCAATGAGTTCGCTATAGTGGGGGAAGGATATGGTGACACAATCAGCAGACTTCAATAACAAATAACAATGTTTATTGGCATGAAGGCACAAATACATAGATGTCAAATGTATAGCCAGTGCACACATAAGCAATATACAACAGCATATACAAGAAATAGCAGCCCACAAGTAATAACCTATAGTCAACCACAACAGCATATAAAGAGGCCTGACGGAACTCAGCAAGAAGAGAGAATCCACTAACTTATTCACTAATGTCTTCACCAAATGCCTACTATTATCCACTGTCTCCCCCATTATTTGTAATCAACAGCCAACTCTATAAGTATCTACAGACTCAATGCTGCTTCATTACTTATCTCCAAGATTCGGCACACGGCTCGATCCACTAATCGCTTGAGCTAACTCAACGCTTGCGCTTCATTGGACTGATCCAACCAATTCGTTACTGAATAACTGTATGACTGACTTCAGCTTGGTCTGCTGGCCATTTATAGCTTCCGGGGTAAGGCGCTGAAGGTTCTCGAACAATCAAGTATAATTCGCCTTCTATCAGTCCTATCGACAAAATTCCTAAAGATTCTAGTACCATCCATTTTTAGCAAAAGTAGCCAAATTCATCGCCAAGACTGGGGGATGATACAACTGGTTTGCCGGGCCTTTTTAGCTTACGGGGTAGAGCAAAGAAGGTTCTTGTACAATCAAGCATAATAGTCCTATCACCAAATTTTCTAAAGATTCTAATATCCTCCCTTTTGTCACCAAAGTCGCCAAATGGTTTCCACGTTTGTCGTCAAGCCTGGTGGGAGGATTGATCCGTCATCCGGTAAGCATCCATTACAGCTGTACTTAAAACTATCTTTCATATGATGAAATTAACTGTACTGGGAATGAAGAATACAGATTCATAGTATAATTCACGTATAATTCACGTATTCACGTATAATTCAAATCACTAATATGAATAGTTTCTATTTTTAATTCTCCTTTTTGAATTCATCTAACTTTGACAATTTTCTGAGTTTATATTTTCAGTTATTATTATTTCTGTAAAGCTTTTCTTTTGTATTTCAACTTGTGACATTCTGAATTTTCTTAATCTTATTTTTAACACAACAGAAAAGTTTATAAAAAACGTGATTTCTCAGATCGTCAACTAGGTCTGAAAAATGTAGGCAGCCTTTATTATATCCTACAGGTATAATTCTGACAAAAGCAAACAGGCCACGGTGGCCTAATGGTAAGGTTTCGGCTTCCAAGCCGGAGGATCTCTGGTTCGAAACCCGGTTCCACCGAAGAACTGTCAAGTAAGCGGGTCTGGTGTACGCTAATTACGTCGGGACCAGACATCTTCACGCTGGTGCGGTGTGGAAGTTTGGTATGGGTTGTGCAAGTTTAGGTGTCGTCCTCATTATTTGACAATGGTTCGAAATGACGAGTTCTGTCTCGAAAAGCTCTAGTATTACTTTAGATGGGAAGTTAATACAGCTAAATTGACGAAAGAAGAAAGAAATGATGGGCTGTTGAAATAAACTCCTCTTATTACAGAGATTTAAGATCAATTCACATAATGGGGCTATAAATACAACTGACAAAAAAGTCCTAATTTATATTGATAAACTATCATTTTAAATAAACTAAAAATAATAATCATTGTAAAATCTTTAATTAAAACATACGGTAATCTAGTTTTACAGCAATAAAACATTATTGAATGGTTGAATTTGATGTTATTACTTGTTCACTTACCAAATCGATTAACTCTCTCGGTCACATAATTTTTTTTAAAATAATAACAATAATGCCAAAGATATGCTATTTTGTATGGCTTATAATCCATTAACTAAAAGCTGCATCTGCAATATTTCATTTTAAGATGTCCATTTGTTTTTATATTTTAAATGGAATTTTAAAACCAATTTCATTTACCTGAATATTTTTTATCGCTTTTTTCGAAGGTAAAACGATTTGAGGATCAAATAATGTGCAATTTTACTTCTTAACATTTTTAAAATGCATATAGATTACCAGATTTCACATTAATAAGCATTCTGAACATATTTAAGACGGAATTTATTCTAATATTTGTCATCTTGACAAAACCAAAAAAACTTTTCATTAAATAAATTCCTTATTTATCAATTTTATAATTCATAACACTCGAATTTAACATTATCCATTTTAATAAAGGTCGCTAAAAATTTAACTATTCGTCGAAAAATTCGAACAAATTCCAAAATTCTGTGAAAGGTACAAACCAAGCGAGATTTATTAAATATTTCAAAACATTTTCCGTGTAGTAATCGTTTTAAGAGAAGACATTAACTGAAATAAAACTTTGCAGCTAAGCCAAGCGTTAAGGACTTTTTATTGTTTGTCAGGCTTAACATTAATCTATGTCTCTTATAGTAACGCAGTGGAAAGTATATTTCTTGGTTCATATTTCGAGTTTTAAATTTAATTATGGAATCCCATCTTTTCTCATTTTTCAAACCTGAGATTCTCTAAATATTTTCATACTGCATGAGTTTTGAAAAATGAGAAAGTTGTGTCTCATGCGCTTACTTAATCTTTCTCTATCGCGGAAAAAATGTGCATCATATTTCTTTGATTCGTTTAGTTCGAGTATAAAAGACCAGCTTTAAACATTTACTGCAAACTAGATTAGTTATATGTTGCTATTAATTTAATAAAGATTCGTAAATAGCATGAATTTTTTTTTCAGTGTGTCTAAATTTTTAACTGCCTAAGAACTCACTGAAAGAAAGTTTATTTCATTTGGAATGATATGTATATATTACACATCTGTATATTTCACATTTTCATATATATTTCAATTCAGTTCAGTAAGAAGTTAATTTGAATGAAAATTGAGAATTTTTGGATATATTTCTGGCAAGTAAGTTTAAAATGAGAGTAATATTTTCTGATGAATTTAGCACATTTCGTACGGGTTACGAGATTTCTCGTTTTTAGTAGTACGAACGTTATAGCCGGGTCACGATATATCTCGTTTTCATGATTTTTCGACTGAATTGATGCATAACCAATCAAATGCAAATATTTTTATTACGTTACTAGGGTAATGAAGTCATACATTCTTATGAGAAATGATTAGCAAAATTTCTGAACGTTGACATTCCAAGCATGTGGAAACAGTATAGTCAATATCAGTCAGTATAGCCAGTACGTCGATAGATCTGTGCTGATAGTTAACCGCAACTTATAAAGTGTTTTATTATTGTACATTTTGTTATTTCGTGTTTTAATTTCTAAGTAAGCAACGTTTTAAAATGTAAAAAAAATCTTATATAACAAATAGATACATAAAATGCATAGTAATGTTTAAGAGCACTTTATGTAAGTATAATACTAAACGCAAATTAAAAATACGCATCTATGCTTCCTATTGCTTGCTTCTAAAGTATTCTTCTAGGGTGTTAAAAACTGTGCTGGCTCTGAGAGCACGTTGAGGGCGCAGAGAGCAGCATGCAAAGTGTTGAAATGAAAACGCAAGTAGTATTCGAATTCTTTTCAAAGTGTATTTCGAAAAGTTGATATGAAAAATTAAAATCAAAAATTTAGAACACATAGAACATTTAAAATACTTTTAATACTTTTAAAAAACATTTTAATGTGTCATCATTTTTTTAAAAACCTTTTAATTTAAATGCTTTTGAAATATTCAATATAACTGTATTTATATATATAAAATTTTAATTACAATTATTGATTTACAAAAAAAGTTTATAGAAACAAAAATTCTTTAACTAAAATACTAATAAAATATTTTGAAGAAATTTGTATTACTTGGTATTAATATTATAAAGTTAAAAACAGATTAAATGTTATAAACAATAAATAAAACTGGAAATTTGATATGAAATTTGTTTTGAAAAATTAAAATCAAAATTTAACGGTTAAAACACAGGAGCATTAAAAATATTTGTAATATTTTTTTAATATATATATATATATATATAATTTTAAAAGTTAAAATTATTGATTCACAAAAAAAATATAGAAAACAAAGATTCTTTATCTGAAATGTTAACAAAATATTTTGTATAAAATTACATTACTTTGCACAAATATTGTAATATTAGATGTATATCAACTGTTATAAACAATAAATAAAAATCTGGAACTAAAAGGTTAATTTATATTTATTTCAGATATTCTATTGTCAGCTTTTATCATATTTAAACAAAGAAGTAGTAACTAATAAATAAGCAAAAAAGATAATAAACGAATTAGATGCATTTATGCTGAAATTCAAAATATGAAAACTGATTTTTTTATATTCAACTTATGAATGTTTAAAAGTTTAATTTATTTCAAAAGGATTACTCAATGGACATTCTTAATCAATAACTATTCTACTTTTGTGTTATTCTAATGCATATTCCAAGAGCACAATAAATATGTCAGCAAAAATACAAAAAAGAATATGTTGGAATATCTCTATAACTCATAAAAACGTGGAATTTATAATTTAATAAAATAATTATTCCTAAATCTCATAATCTGTAAGATTTTGAACTAGAGTGAAGTATTAGTAATTTGGCACATATACTTCAATGAAATGTGGGAGTTATGCAAATTAAGTAAGCTGTGATGTTTGCACAGATTATAAAATTTCTTAAATGGATTGAATAAGTGAGATTTATTAGATTTTTCCAAGGTGTTTTTTTATACGTAATCTTTTTAGAACTTTTTGAATGCGATAAGACTTTTCAGAAAAATCACAAGCGTAGCATTTTTTTTTTTTTTGCTTGTTTCTATTATTTGAATGAAACTTGGCATCAATCTCAATCACTTAATATAATGCAGAGGAAAAATTATTAGTTAATGCTTACTTAGCTTTGAAGTTTTAAATTTAATAATGGTGTCCTATTTGGGGAAAAAAAACTTCTTTTTAAACAAAGCTCTTCAAAAGAATTTCATTTATCATAAAAAATACGTCAACTGGTTCAAGTGTATTTTAAATCTTTTTGTTTGTATGTTTTCACTACGAAATATATTTAATTAAATTTTTATAGCAGAAAACTTTTTACCCTTTTATTATTATTATTTCGTTAGCTAACGAAAGCCTGCTTGACAAAATGCCCCTGTCAAATGGGTAACATTTAACGGTCTGTAAACTTAACAAAACTCTCATAGACAACTCAAATTATGACATTTTTTACTTTCTAGTATATAAAATCTGCATATAATAAATATTTCTATCGTTAAAAATTTCGAACTCGATATTTTGACGAATCACCACACTTCAATGCCTTCTGAGTCCAAAAGACACATTTTTGGAGCTATGTCTGTTTGTCTGCCAGCCGATTACACAAAAACTCCTTAAGCTAGACAGATGAAATTCTGAAGTGGCTTAATACCTATTTTTTAGATTTATGTTGAATTTTTCAATGAATATATTCATAGAAAATATGTCTGTCTTGGTGTTCAAAATTCGATGAACATAATAATTACAAAACATAAAGAACTAAAAGGATAAAATATGGTACATAGGTTTAGAATCTAAAATATAGATCGATAACCCCAAACATCTAGTCCGACCTGTCCAAAGGCACATACAAAGCACTGAATGACCAGACAATGTTATAGTATTAGCAGGAACTAAGATTGAGTTCTAAGTGCCATCACCGGATATAGTACAATCTCTCCCGCAGGAGACACATCCCGTCATCGGTAGAGGGTAGCTGAATTCGTACCATGGCTGTATCCACCAAGACGAGGAGAACCAACCGCCATTCTGAAGGTTATTCATTTCCTTGTTTGAGGTGCCCCCTGGGGGGAGGGGAGAATGTAAATCTGTATCAAATTTGGAACCAAATTCGTCAAAAAGGATGGACCGTGGGCTCTATGTACTTTCTCACTCATGTAAACGCATAGCTAAAAACCATGTTCATTTAAATAAATGAAACTTAGCACGTTATTTTAACATCAAAAAGTATAGATTAACAAATTTTTTACAAAATCCTGTTGTCTGTCTGTCAAGCTGTGTTTTAGCATGCATGTAATCTCAATTGCAAAAAAATGCAACAACTTAGATAGATGGAATTCGAAACATAACTTTGCCATCTAAAGTAAGAGAAGAAAAATAATAAGAAGAAAAGAAAATGTGCATCGTATTGCTAGTCAAATTTGCCAAAAAGTGACCATCTGTCAGTCTGTATATTCTTATGCATGGAAACAATAACTCTAAAGCGCAATGATCTATACAAATGAAATTTGGTATGTGAACTTTTTATTAAGATTATAATTTTGTGTCAAATTTTGGTTTCATGCACCAAAAAAAATATTCGAAATGCGCATTTAGTTTTATTTATTACACTAAGATGCCTTGAATTCTTGTGTTTATGTTGCTCAACACAATTTTTTTTGTTGTATAAAATACTTTATACATTAACATATCATGCAGTTGCCTAAATTCAAATATTGAAAATGTTGATGCCTCTCAAATTTATTAAAATGTTTGATTTTAGTTTTAACACACACACACACACACACACACACACACACACACACACACACACACACACACACACACACACATATATATATATATATATATATATATATATATACATATATTACGAATACTTAAAGAAAGCTGTTATTTGCCAGCAAATTCCAAAATCCTACTCTGTTTTGCTCATGCGTTATAATGGGCTTAATTGGACAAAATAGGGGTGAGAGGATAGATGAAAACAGGAGATATTTACGATTTACGTTTAACAATAACGTTAATTCCGGAAAGGCACACACTCATCGCATCTCAACCCTTAGTGAGATAAAATCTTCGAAAAGTGTTCGTCTCAGGATATTGAAACGAAGAGTAAGGATTTGGTGTTGCCACCACAACCATACAAGTCATAGTTAAAAAAAAGGTTTTTTCACACTTAAAAATATCTACATCATTGATGTTCATTCAAATCTCATAGGTTAAATTCCGTGAAGGGAAAAGTATAATGAATTCGTAACAATAGCATACCATGTTTCATCCATGTCGTTCAGGTTTTAGTGTTGCCAGGTACATAGAGATGCCATATTAAAAATACAGGATTTTTACACCCTCAAAAAGATCTAAAATTTCGAGGTTCATCCAATTCTCAAAGCTTAAATTTCTTGATGACTATAATACTTTTTTTGAATATATATTTTGTTTAATTGAAAATAAACGAAATAATTATTTTCCTTATTCGAAAGAGGAAATATATAATCCACGGATCTTCTGCAACTTTTAAATACATAATCATGTATATTTGCATTAAATTTCAATCAATTTTTATGTTAGTGTTGCCATTAATATTAATTATACCAGTCAATTTGTCGGTGAATTGCTATCAGTCCACCAAGTGCGTGGACATTTTCTAAAATTAAGTGATAATTATCGTTTCCTTCCTTCTAATTTTCATTATCGCTAATTATGAACGAAAATGCTAATTAATTACTTAATTGGCCAAATTTGTGCCTTGAAAATCATTAAAAGTAAATTAAGTAATCGCATCATTACTGCTCCAGATTTAATTATCATAAAACTTTTCACATTCTTGAAGTAAAATTTAAAATTCGATTATAATAACCCAAAATATTTTTTAAATGCAAAAAAGTGAGGATTTTCATGGAATCCTTTAGTAAATAATTGCCGCTTGGCAATGGGAATAATTTATATGGGCTGATTATCAATAAACGTTAAAATAATACTTTATTTTTAGTAGCATACTATTTAGTTGTTTCAATAAAAACAAATTACGTATCATTTTACAGTGCACAATTTCGAAATTCAAATATTCCACCTCTTAAAATGTTTTAGAATCCTTAATCCTAATTAGAAAAGTAATTAATTAATATAAAAAAACCCGGATAAACGTCGTTCCTGTTTAACCCGTTTGCTGTTGTTCCTTATGGCACTTGCGATGGACAAGCCCGCTGTTACGAAAACAGCGATTTAAGCCGGTGTGGGAGTGTCTCTTGTTTTTTATAGTAGCGCCAACTAGAGTCAAGAGTACGACTTTGCTACTCACGCATCACTCATTCGCTTGCACAACCCCTTTTTACAAGAGGGCACATTCACACACTTCGCAGCTAGAACAACTGAACAACAACCTTGCCCAAACCGGACTCGAACCCAGGATCACTGGGACGACGCCCTACCCCTATGCCAGGACACCGGTTTAACCCGTTTAACACATATAAATAAACTTAATATTACAACTGAAAAAGGAATAGTTATAAATTATTATAATTAATTTAGAAAAATTGATTGAAATCGTAGAAATAGTTACACAAAAATTGAATTTATGAGACTAAAAAGCTGATGTAAAAATAACTTTTGTGAAATGAAATATTTCTAAGATATAATTGCAAACTGTAAAATTATTTTATTCCTATTTCATCTTTTTTCTAGTGAAGTAATAATGTTTTGATAGTGCAGTTACTCTTTGTAAATGATAAGGAATGCCTCAAATTTTGTTTAAATCCCTCAAAAGTTCTGGAATTATATAAAATTCAAACTAGCAAACAAACAAATGAATTCTCAACTTTATATCTAGATCATCTTCAGTAAATTCCATGAGGCTAAATTACAATAAACTATAGTTTCTATTATCTTGAAAAAAAAAGTTAAATTGTCATCTAAAGTATCAAAATGTGGAGGAAAAATTTTGGAAATCCTTTTCTTATTAATTTAAAATTTTGGGATTGTCTATCCCAAATGTACAACTATGTCAAACAATTCAATACATAATAGTCGGGAGCGCATTGTTTCTTCACATTTAAATAAAAAGGCGTTATTGTACTTGGAAAAGTTTATATAAAAATACCTTCCTTTTATTGAGACTCAAAAGGTGAAGATAGACTTCTTTTGCACAAAGATAAAAAGGGAAAGAAAATCCTCCCCCCACTTTTGGATATTAAAAATTTTCTAAACTGTTTTTAAAGCGAGAATTGTATCTCTACTAATAATAATGATAAATGTGTGTGCGTTTGTGTTTCTGTATCCGCGTGTGCTGACGCTCAACCAGCTAGATCTACAGCTCCTAAATTTGGCACATTTATATTTTGAAGGGCGGGAGTGTGCACTTCGGAATGATTTTTTCAGAATTTTAATTAATTGAAAATCTAGATGAATTTTGGTGCTTTTCTTGACAATTTCTGAAAATATTATGGCACAAAAGTTAATTCTCCATCGTTTCAAAATTTTAAAAAATTGTCTTTTCAATGAAATTCATTTGATATTTCTGTAAGATTTTTCTGAATTTTGGCAAATTTTACATTCTTATATGCGAAGATAGGAAAAGTATTGTAAACGCCAAAAAATTCGAACTCGAGATTTTGACAACTCTTCACGATTTATATTATCCCTAAGTTCAAAAAACACATTCTAGACTGTTCGTCTATCAGTCAATCTGTCATTCAAAAACAGTTTCAAGTAGACGGATGAAATTTGATATATGGTCTTTGTACCAAATTTGTAAATATCTGTTATATTTTGAGAAAAATCCTTTCTGAGAAAGTTATGTCTGTCCGTTTGTACGAATGTAATTTAACACAATAATTACAAAACGAAGAAAGCCGAATAAATAAAATTTTGTTCGTAGATTTGACATCTCTAGAGTAAACATCTAGCAAATTTTGAGCCAAATCCAATATGGGGTTGGCCATCTGTCGGGCTATACCTTCAGAAATATTTAAAAGCAATAACTCAAAAACGCAAAATCTTAAATATATGAAATTTGCCATGTAATTTGTGGGAACAAGTATAGAAATATGAAATTTTTTTATTACAACCGGTAAGGAGGAAGTCTAAAATACTTTCGATTTTCTTGTACTATCAACACAATGACAGGGATTAAGCGCCAAAATTACCGCCAAGGATCATACGATAGATTTAGTAAAAATATTAAATTCCCGGGGTTCAAATTAGGTGTTGTATATATAAAACATGTTGTTTTGTTTGCTGCAAATTTGTAATAGTGTTTTCTGCGTTGTGGCCATCGTAAGTAAGAGAGATTAACAAATATTCCTAATGAATATTTAATGAATGCTTAGTCAATGGCTTCTAAAATTAGGGATGCACTTGGCAAAAATTTGGCAACTTAATGACAAATTTGGTGGTAAAAAAATATGTTTGGGGAAGCAAAAGAATGAGAATGACACCTCTCTCAGGATCCAAAATCCGAAGATATTTCTAAAAAATTCTATGCATTGTCATGGAGATTATATAAGAGAAGACGCTCCCATAAGTAACATTTCTCTCCTTGATTACTAACCGCAGACTGAACTCTCTAATTACTTATGCTAAGCTGTTTTGTAATGACTGATTAGTTGTCTTCTACGGTTATTAGTATCTATATGTACTGTTTTCTGTATGTATCTCACTGTATTTTCTAACATTGCTTCGAATTAATCTATATCTATTCAATACTAATAATAAGGATGTGTGCGCATGCGCGAGCGCGCGCGTGTTTGTGTAGCTTTTGAAGGGAAAAAAAAGGATATTTTGATGTAAATTTTAACATTCTTTTAAAAAGCTAGGATTGCTCTGCAGAAAAAAATTGTTACAGTTTTTCATTTTTCTTTGTAACATTACATGTGTAACATATCTTAGAGTGTATCTAACTATTATCTAAGAATTATACTCAAAAATAAAATCTGTGTGCGTAATATATGAAATTGTCATGAAATTTTAGTGTTTTTTCAACATTTACATTAAAACGTTCATAATTTATAATTAATTTATAATTCATAAATCTTAAATCCCCTTCTAGAGCATTCGACATCAAATCCATGCTTCACCACATTCTGCATAACATAACAAGCACTAATTATAAATTTCAGTAAGACACCTTGATTATTTTTTATGCTATGATGATGCTCCTACAGTACAAACATGAAAAATCTCGTTCTTCAGAAATTACTTTTAAAGTTTTTAAATGCTTATTAATAAGTATCACTTACATATCAACAGTTTACTATAATTAGGCTTTAAATTGAATTAGAAACAAAAAAATATGACTGAAAACAGAAATGTAATATTTTTAGAAACTGCAAATAAAAAAATAATGCGTATTTTCATCCAAATGTATGATTTCAACCTAGTCGGATAACTTAATTAAACTATCATAACGTTCATGTAAAATTCAGTAACACATGGCTAAATAATTTTCAACTTAACCAAAGGAAGAAAAATGAGACCATTTAGAAAAAACATATTTTTACTTCCCCTCCCCCAGAAAATAAAGATTAGTCATATTTCTTAGCGTTGAGTTGTCTAAAGAATCCGAATAAAAAATATTATCTTTCTTTACTCTTGCAAATAATGCTCTCAGATTTATTTTAATCATTTCTAGGGTTCCGGTGCATTATGGGAAATGAATTTCGAGCAAAATAAATAAAAATTGCTGGCAATAAATAGCATTGTATATCTGTAATGATGAATAGAATGACAGATAAAATGAGAGGTGGAAAGAAGCATCTGTAAATCTTATTATTCAGGCAAATATTTTTCTTGATGATCTAAGATCTCTAAAGAATATAATTATCCATTGCATTGTCATGAAATATGTAAGAATTAAGAAAAGCACATATCTGCAGTTTTATTGATGTAACTTATTTGATTTTTCATTCAAAGAGTGCCATTATATTTGCACCATGATATATGACAAGTTAAGGGAAAGGAGAGAAGAAACATCGATTTTTTTAACATTTAAAAAAAAGGATTTCAACCTCAGAGTAAAAGTTAAAGAAGTTATAGATATTATTAAAGAACTTTCAAAATGAGTCTCTGAAATGTAATGCAACTTATTCAAATAGGAGGTAAATTACACAAGAAGGTAAAATTTCAAAAAGAATTTAAAAAAAAGAAATGTTTTTTAAAATTTGAACAAAAGTATTATGGTTCCTCTAAAATACATGCTATGCGGGAAGGAGTATTCAGTACGAATTTCAGATTCATATTACTTTTTAAAAAAATATTTATAAATAATTTTCTACTCTTTTAAATTCGAGGGAGGTAGGAAAATTATACTCTAAAAATGCTGTTACAATATTTCAAATAGTTTTTGTGTGGTCATCATTCCAGGAAAAACAATAAAAATTGAATTTAAAATTAACAGTTTATCATTAGCAATATACCTGGATGCATTCAGGTATAACAAAGAATGCTTTCAAACATAAAAATTAGAATATTAATTTCCATTTGAATTCTAGCCGTATTTTCTTGAATATTGACCACATAAACATCATTTGAAATTGTAGGATATTCAGACTTCCAACGGTCTTTTTTTTTTACGTCAAAGTTACGTTTTTCGAAAAGAAATAAAAATTAGAAATCCCTGTTAGATGTTCCCTTCTGTATAGCAAAATTTTAAATAGAATTTCATAAGTTTCATTTGGGTGTTAGTTAATAAGGTGTAAGTTATATATATTAGGGTGTCTCATAAGTTTCTTTCCTAATTCTAATATGAAATGAATACACAATATTTACTGTTTAAGATATTTTATACGAGAATTCTTTTGCTCTATCACCTTCTTCCATCTTTAAGGATGCGTCATTGTACCTTTTTTCCAAAATTGTTGCGTTTCGGACAGGAAATAATCCTCACGGTGCGCTTTTATTTCGCTGATGGATTTAAAACGCTTATCGCGAAGAGAAGTTTTTGAAAACAGAAAGAAGTAATAATCAGATGGAGCGAGATCTGGAGAGTATGCAGGACGTTCAATCAAACTGTAAGAGCTTCTCTCTTACGATTAATGCAATATGTGGTCTCGCGTTGTCATCCTGAAAAACAACGCCTCGTCGGTTCATCTATTCTGGCCATTGTTTTTAGCTATAGCGGCTTTCAAATGATCCAGTTGATGACAGTATTTCGCAGAATTTATTGTTCCATCTTAACGAAGAAGCTCGTAAAAAATTACGCCTTTCAAATCCCGCCAAATGGACAAAAGAACTTTTTTGGGGGGGGAGAGGGTGTAGTTCTGGCTTGGGGTGTAGTCGAGCTCTGGTACGACTAAAACAGATGACATAGACAACTAATAGATAGGCCTGCATGTTTGCACAAACAGAGCTGGATGAGGTCATTAGTAGCGCGATTAGAAAGAAACTTTTAGGACACCCTAATATATATCTAATGATGTCTCTTAATCTAATTTTAATCCTAATTAATTTGCCAATTTTTAATTTAGCTCTTATTAATTTCATTCTAAAAATGTTGTCTTATTTCCTGAGCCAATTCCTAATTTTTATTTAATTATTTTTAACACGCGCTCTAGAAAAGTCACGACTTCAGTCTTTTCTCATTCACTGAGTGAGGGATAAAACTCTTTCATGCTTGCAACATTCTTTCAATGATACCTATGATTCCCTTTCCTAAGTCTGCGCGTGCCTAAGAAATAAGGAATCCATCATCTATTTCATCTATCAAATCTCATAGTAAAATCAAGGAAGGGAAAAATTTTGTGTATTTTGCTTTTCTGTCGCTATGTAGACTGACGCATCTTTCATGATCTTTTGTTTCTTGACAAATTATGCCTCCCGAGTTGAAATAAATAGAATTTCAAAAGTTTCTTCTTATCGGCAGTTACAAAAACATGTTTACACGCACGCACGCACACGCACTCATACATAAATATAGATAGAGAGAGATAATTTTTGTCAATTTACTTCTGATTTAATTAAGCTATCATTACGTTCGATTGCTCATTTACTAAGGTGTTTTTAAATCATTATTAATGCAGGGTGGCATTAAATAATTAATGAAGGGTGTTTAATGATTTCAAGTTAATTTTTTCGTCTCGTATTTATACCCTTTTATTCTGATTCAACACCTCTCTTCATTTATCTGGTGAAATATTTGGCTGTAAATGTAGTGGTATGTTCTGTATAATCAATCTAACTATTTAAAGAGATAAAAATGCTGATATGCAATTGATGTGTATAAAGCATAATTTAATAGGGTAATAAATACGGGCGTTAAATAATTCAACCAGCAGCTATTGGTCTAAAAAGGTTGTAATTAAATAACCCTATGAAACGCACAGCTTGTAAATACATGTTCGGATTTCAAAGCTCTTCTATGGCTAGAATGACGAATCAACAAGTGTATAATATTTTAAACTTTCCTAAAATTACATTTTAAACTAACTTTAAAAAAAATGTTAAAGATTAACTATAAAAGACCTATTAAACTAATTATAAAAGGCCTTTAAAATCAAAGAATAACTAAATTTTTTCCTATTGAAGAATGGATTAAATAAATTCCTACCAGAATCTTCTTTCGGCTCATTTTCACAGTTTTGTGCACACCTTACTCTCAGCTCTATTCCTTTAATTCGCTCAAAAGTCGTTTACAATACGTATCACCTCTCTTACTAATTAAAATAAATCTGACAGCATTATTTGTAGATTCAGACAAAGGAATGTTTATAATTTAAACACTTTAGATAACCTAAGGCGTGTGTCTTGATTTTGTCAAAGTTCTTTGTCTTTGGATGTGCTCTATATACGGGATAAAATATTTATTGGACTCCCTTTTGTGTTGCTAAAATGCAGTTGAGATATCTGACACGATAGTCCAAGGTTTTAAAATTTTATATTATCCGAAAATAATCGTGCCATGAATATAGATATTTATCATCGGGGTATACTGGTAAATATATACGGGTAAATGTATATTGTAAATACCTAAAAGCAGACTTTTTAATCGAGCCAAATGTTTTAAATAGTGGCAATCTTTGAAGGAAATAGAGTTGTGATAAGTAAACAGTGGGAGTGGTCTCCAAAAAACTTTCTCGTATACTCGTATTACATGGCACTGACGTACACTAGTTACAGAATATTAACTTTTGACATGATTTTAGCATTTTTACTGGATCTATCTTGGCGAGCTTTTTCGTGATTAATCCCTGGCATGTGTTAAAATATCCAAAAATCGAATTTATGTTTTAGACATGGTTTTATTAACCGATTGAAACAAAACTTGACACAAACTTCACAAGTAGTCGTAAAATCCCACACCCAATTTGATGTACTTAAGTCACTGCCTTCTTGAATTATAGCGTTTACTTCTTTTTGAAAGTACAAATCGACAGACAGAACTGATTTCCTGTGAATAGATTACGTTCAAAATTTGGCAGAAATCTTCAACTTTATTTGTAAATCCATATACCAAATTTCATCCGCTTAGTTCAAAGAGTTTTTGAATTACCGATTTCACAAAAGACAGGAAGACATAATACCAAAAATGTATTTTTCGAAGTCTGCAATGTCTGAAACGTGAAGTCTCATCATAATCTCGAGTTTTTGAAACTCTAGATGCTTAACTATACATATTCTAGGTACTTATCTATAACATTTTTCAAACTCTAGATGCTTAACTATA
>JAPMOR010046007.1:274398-285584 GCA_026543865.1 Argiope aurantia | reverse complement strand
TAGGTACTTATCTATAACATTTTTCAAACTCTAGATGCTTAACTATAAAAATTTTAAGCTCTATATGCTTAACTATAAAAATTTTAAGCTCTATATGCTTAACTATACTTACTATACTCTAGATGTTTAATAATAAAAAAATTTAAGCTCTATATACTTAACTATACTTACTATACTCTAGATGCTTAATTATACTTACTATATACTCTAGATGCTTCATTATAATTTCTATAATTTAGATGCTTAATTATTCTTACTATACTCTAGATGCTTAATTATTCTTACTATACTCTAGATGCTTAATTACACCAATTTTCAAACTCTAGATGCTTAACTATACTTACTCTATTCTAGATACTTAATTATACTTATTCTAACCTAAATGCTTAACTATACTTACTCTATTCTAGATGCTTAACTATACTTATTCTAATCTAAATGCTTAGCGATATTTACTATATTCTAGATGCTTAGCTATAACAATTTTCAAGCTCTAAAGACTTCTCTGTACTCGGCATCGGCAGTTACTTTACGAGTATAGTTAAGCATCTAGAATTTCAAAATTGTTCAGATCGTTAAATGTTGTTTATAATTACCAAACTTCCGAAGGAAACAACACAATAAGAATATTTTATCACATGAAAATCTGAGTTAATAAATACACTGGCGTGGTGGGGAAGTTTGATGAGTAGATGCTAGCTCAGATATGAAGCTTGCCTTATGACATACGTTTTAGATCTACAAGACATTTTCTAACAGAGTCCTTATGTATCTTTAAATCTTTCATCCAAATCAAAATTTGAGTTGTATAAAATATCATAAAATATTAAATTCAGTAATACATGCGTCAACAGTTTCATGGACAAAAATACATAATGAATCCCAAAAATTTTTAATTTTCGATTATTGATAATTTCAATATATTTTTCATCTATTATTTTATTCTTATTTAAAGTTTCCGCACAATGTTTATTCTTGCCACTTTTCCTACAATTTGCTTAAACTTCATTTCCTACAATGTATCGTATACCTCAAAACTAATTAAATTAAATCTAAGGGCATTATTTGCAGGATCGAACAAAAGAATATCTATCAACTGGAATCTTTAAATCTTTAAGCAACCCGAGGTATTTGTTCTGATTTTGTCGAAGATGCTTTGTCCTCGGATGAAGTTCGATACAAGATAGAGATCTCTGGCTTTCCCTTTGTGCTGTAAAGTGCGAGTGAGATACCGAAAACAATAGTTTAGAGTTTTGAAAATTTACATTATCGGAAAACAATCGTGCCCTGTGAGCAGGTGTTTATCATCGGAACGCACTGGCAAATGAATCGATGGATATCTGACAACAGTGACTTTAATCGAGTCGAATAATTTGAAAATGTGGCTTTGTTAGAAGGAAATGAAGCTTTAGTTTTCTGCAATAAATTGGAAATATAATTTAAATTATAAAAATTTGGAGGAGGGTGCCCACCTTCGGTTCTCTAACGCTCAACAAACCCTAGTAGGATTTCTAAATAAATCCAAAGTTTGCTACCCAAATCCTGTTCCATTCTGGTATTATATAAATGTTCCAGTTATTACGAAACTTACTTACTTTATCTTAAATAATTACTTAAACTTTTACTTGATTAATTTACTTCTGTTTATTTAACATAAATCAGAAACAAATTAAATTTGTACTCTTTGAAATGGTTTTTTCTCCTTGTATTTTCAATTTCTCAAGCATATCGGAAACAATTTAGCAGTTAAAGTTATTTATGAATAAAATTATAACGATACCAAAAATGTTTAATAAAGATTTCTATATTAATAAGACAAATGAGTGTGTGCCTCCCCCTTGAACGTGAGTTATTACGGCATTTATTGTGTATACCAGCGCTATCATGTATCACAATAAATTAATAATAAAAAAAAGAGTTTGTATTTTTCATAAAAATATTGAAATCAATAATTAAATAAAATAAATTAACATGCTGATTAAATTTTTTTAAATGGGATGAAATATGAGATTATATTGACCAATGTATTAAACTAGGAACTATACAATGGAGCCTAAGACTGCATAAATAATTAACTTCGCCACTTCCATATTCGGTTGCAGTTTTTTAATAAATGTACACATCATCAGTATTGTTTTGATGGGGGAAATATTCTTCATAGCAATCAATGGCAATCACGTTCAGTGCAGATACATTTTGAAAAATATCAGAACACCTTTTTATATATATCTTAATTTTATATTATTTTGCAAATTGTGTTGTGACATGATCCTCGTATTCACAATATATATATATATATATAAAAGTATTAAAATCAAAATAATAGGAAAAACAAATAAACCAAATAAAAAAAACCAAATAAGAAAATATAAAAAGAATCACCCTCAGGCAGGGGTTCAAAAAAAGGGATTTTTTCTGTGAGGGAATGCAGACAAGAATGTCTAATGATGATTCCTCGTGACCCGAAAATCCCCTGAAATTAGGCCTAAGAGATATACCATTTTAAGAGAAAGGACAATACAAAACAACAAATTAGAAGAAAATAACCACTAATAAGTAAAATTACAATAAACAAATAACAATAAACACTAAAAATACTTAAACCATTAAAGAAAAAGCAAAATCTTTTCCTATTAACTTGATTTTAATACTTTTGTATCAATTCATCTGTGTTTTAGAAGTAGCTGCATTTGCGCTCTCTAAATACTATGAAGTTTTTCCTGTTCCTTTGTTGGTTTTAGTTTGAATAAGAAATAATTTTTAGTTGCGATTCCGAAACTATTTCGTTTCGTTTTCAAAATGTTTCTTTCTTTAGATTGGTTACTTATATATATATATATTCACAAATATTTACGATATTGAATAAGTGAAAATTTAAACTTTCTGCAAACTTGGATCCAAATGATGAAATAATCTAACTGTGCTAATAATAAAAGTTATTATTATTAGAAGATAGTTGTGTATTAGGGCTCTACAGGTCAATTTATTTAGCCCATAGCTACCAAGTTTGGCACATAATAATATCATTCTAGCTATGGACACTCTTCTTTCGAGTTATTTTCTGCCGTCTTTTAGCCTGCTTTTTTGTCTTCCATTCCCTACATTCCTCCACCTCTCACTCTATCCTGGGGGGGGGGGGGGGTAGGACAAAGTTTAGTGATCTCGTCTGCTGTCGGGGTACGTCACAACATGTATACTTTGTAAAATTAAAATGTTTCACATTAGAGCAATTTTTGAAATTTTAATTAAAATTTTACATAATTAAATAGTAAGATTAATTTTGGCGGTTTTATACGATAATTTTCAAACATATTATTGCACAAAAGTGAGTTTTTCACTGCTTTAAAATATGAAAAATTGTCTTTCTAAAAAGAGCAATTTAATAAACGTTTTAAATTTACTAAATTCTGACGATTTTTTGGAAATATTATTTTTGCCTGTTTTTTGACAATACATTATATTGTTAACCAGAATTTCACACCGTTTTCTTTATTTCATTAAATATTTAATCAATTAATTTTTTCCCGTTGTGAAAGCTAGGGAAAAAGAATTCTGTTCAATATTTGTGTCTCTGTAATTTACCAGTTAGATTATTAAGTGAAGTTATTATGATATCGATATTACGATTTAAATCATAGACATCTCTTGCGTTTTTATTAGTTCTTTTAGCTCTATAATGTCTCGATTATGTCTCCATTAGAAAAGCTCATGCACATAATAAATTGAACTAAAGCAGAGAAAGTATAGACAATTCAAGTATCATGCTTTTATTTTTAGGAACTTCGTGGAATCATGGACATAAAACTATATCTAAACGAATAATGCGAAAACTATTATAACCAATATTCCTGGTGACCCGGAGGCCGTGGTGGCCTAGTGGCAAGGTCTCTTTATCGGAATCGGAGGATTTCAGGTTCGGTATGGTGCACATTAAGTCCATCGGGGTCACACTGATGTGTTTCAGAAGTTTGGAGAAAAGGATGCAGCCTCCGGTGTCGTCTACGTCATCTGATTGCGGTTCAAAATTACGATGTCCGTTTCAAAATGGCCCCAGTGTTTCTTGAATGACAAGATGTTAATATAACTGAACTAAACCTGGTTAACCTGTTGATCACCTCAGACAACTGGTATAAACATAATCTTATTATTAAATTTATTAATTTCTTAAATTTCTTGATAAAAGATTTATGGGGTGCCATATCAGCACAATAATTATAAAAAAAGTAATTTTTATGGATTATACAAACATAATAATTTGGTTCATTTTAATCAACACAAAATAAAATTTGTTGGCCAGGAAAAGAGAATTCTTTTATATAACGAAGGGATTATAAAGACATATTCAACAAGTAAACGCTACGAAAAACTTACAAGTGTAAAAAATACTGTAATTTTAAGATAAATAATCTTTAGTTAACCTTTCAGTTATGTAAATAATCCACATGCTGATTTTCTGCAAATTCAGTAAAGCATTTGACGTAATTAATACATTATTCACAGATCGGAATATAAATTATCTCATAAAGGTTATCTATATTTGTAGTGTTTCACTGAACATTTTTTCAAAGAAGATAACACGAACCTGTTTATTGAAAACCATACGCATCTTGTTTACCAGAATTGTTAGATATGTTTACTAATAATTACATGTAATATGCCTAATTTGATGTTTATGATTAAGAAGCCACAAAATTTTTAAGCACCAAAATCGGATTATTTTATCAGCCTTACACCTACTTTGTTTATTGTACAAAGAACATTCTTTAGGGAGTCGAGTCCCATGATATTATAGTGCTATTAAAAACTGTCTGTTCTGATTTATCTGTTCGGGGAAATCTGTTTCTGATTTAACGTTGTGTTATGCTATATTGTAATTTCTCTATTCATTCTTCTGGTAAATAAGGTTTCTTGCTTAACATTCAACAATGGAATGACGTCACCTTATTAAAATATTTAATGAAAACTATTTGAATTTCATCTCAGCAATGAAATCTTCCATTCAAAATATAATAGTAGAAAACTGATTTTCACAACATATTTTAATTAAAAACTATGTTTTTAATAATATTTTATTGTTAATGAACTCTCAAATTTATATATAAAATGCAATATTTTTTATTACAAAACGGTACAAAAATCAGTTTTATTCTATATTATTTTCAGAGCTATCGTGAAAAAATCAAAGCTTTCTTAATTTTTAATTAATTTGATTATTTACAGAATCAAAATTTTGTAAATCTAGATCAAATTGTGTGTCGTAAACAGAACACAAGTGTTCTCTTTTTTTAGTAATAGAAAAAAGTCCATCTTCAATCTTAATTCATTAAATAGAAGTTATAAAAGCAAATTTTGTTGATCGAAGTCAAATTACATGTTATAGAAGATCAACAGACAGACATTCAGCTTTATTATTGGAAAAAAATAAATCTAGCTTCAACCTCAAATAATGTTTAGGAACTAAAAATTTGTTTTAACTAACTGGAAACATCTTTCCTCTTTCAGTATTAGAGTTTGGCTAAAATTGCAAACCCAAATGGAATTACAGCCACGACGTATTTATAAGTGAAATATTTTTCTTTATATATTAATGAAATGCTAATTTTCTAAAAGAAACAATTATTATTATTTTTTAATTTCATACCTGAAGAATTTATCCTTGTTTCTTCCCATATCACTCAGAAGTCGTCGAAAGCCAGTTGGAATCCCTTTTAAATATTTTGTAGTTGTGTCATAGGCATCTGAAGGTTAGTTACCATAGCAACTAATTATAAATTACAAATGCGCTTGAAATGGCATATGAAAGGAGAAAGAAGTTAAGCTAATTAGTATGGTTTAAAATGTTTCATCTAAACCATTTTGGAAGCTGTTATGATAAACTTGATTTATCAAGAGGAGTTTGGAATTGCTTCGGTTAAGTTAGACTTAGAAAAAGAGCAAAGTTGGTTCATTAAATAATTTGACTGTTGAGTGTTCATTTAAACTTTACCTAATGATCCATAACAAATTTTGCCCTATAAGCCCATTTTTAAGTAAGCAGCAATTGAGACAATACGCTGATTAAGGTCATTTTTGTTACCTATAATATGTTTTAAAATGGCATAATTGGTTAAGAATGGTATGAAAAAGAATTTATGCCTTATTATGACCTTAATTTAACTAATAACTTCCTGTTTATGCATATTTATATAATCATTTCAAACTCTGTGTCAAAATTACTACAAATGGTACTTAAATTCTTTCTATAAATGAAATGTATAAAAACATGAATAAAATGTAATGAAAATGCAGTTCTAAAAGAAAAGAAAATGAATAAATGTATTGCTATTCTAGGAAAAATCATATTCATTGTTTACTTATTAATCTAATTCTGAAATTATTGTTTTTATGCTATATTTTTTATCTACATATAAACATACTAAGCAATATCTACATTTTCATTTTCTACATTTTTATGAGTATTTTTAATATTTATGTGTTTCTACATTTTCTTTAGATAGTTCTTTCCTCAATTAGGAAACAAATCTATCATTTTGATTACTTGAAATAAAACTTGATTTTTTTTTTCATCTTCAGTCAATTTTCACAAACAACAAAAGAGAATATATGTAAGTGTGTCACTCTGTTATTGATTTTTGATTGTTTATTAAGAAATTACCAAATTTTTCACTATTCCGGAGATTGGAAATATACTACTGTACCAAAAATGTATGGTTGAAATGGAATGGAGAGGGGAAATTTATTAATGTAGGTGACTAAGTTAAAAAGTCAATTTTGCCAAAATTATGATTTTTTTTATTTGATATTCTTAAGGTTTGAACAAGTTTCATTATAAAGCCATTGGAATTTTGTTTCTAAGTCTATTTTTTCGATACGTTACACTAATTTTTATATCTGCATTTGCATATGCTTTAATGCTATTTTATATCTTTAGATGCCATTTTCTCATAATTCTAATCTTTGTTAGGATTTTCTTATAAAAAAATCTTATAAATTAAAACTTTAAGCATATTATTGTTCATATATGATATGATGATTCATCAACATGTTCTTTCATGTTATTTATCAGTGAAACACCAATACTTAAAGAATGGATAGAAATACAGCGTATGTTTTAGTTTAGAACTAGATAATATATTTCTTAAACAAATCGTTTGATATACTTCTAAACTAGAAAATTTTTGTTTTATGCCTTTTTTTAGACAAAAAAAAAAGAGATCTTTTCTCAATTTCTAAAAAAAAAAAATATTTCGTTATTTAATTGGTATATTTTGTTTTCATAAAATCTTTTTTTTCCTTTTGCAAATATTCAGAAATATGATTATTTTCTAATGTTTTTCATAAAGTACATCCCTAACATAGGGATATACCTTAAAGTATTATAATCGTAATAAAATGTATACCTCAGAGTAATTTTTGAATTTTTTTTTAAAAATATATAATTTTTTGGTATTTTTTCATGGTAATTATCTCTACGTAATCTATCAAACGTAATCTAAACTCTATTTTAAAACTCCGAAATTTCCAACTTTTTCTCAATTTTTTTTCTGCTCCCTTGATTTACTTTATGATAATTTTCAATAATAATTTACTTTGTAAGAATGAAATTTAAACCAGTTTATTGTTCTATTAAACATTTAATCGCTTTATTTTTCTTTTATTGCTGAAGGGTAAAGAAGAAAGATTATCTTTATTGTCTGTGTAATTTAAATGGAGAATAAGAAAGTAATGTTCCGCTACTATGAAAGACAGCGGGCAAATAGATAAAAAATTATCCTAATTAATACATTTTAATTGACTTTATGACGTCATCGG
Source organism: Argiope aurantia (assembly GCA_026543865.1). Lineage (NCBI taxonomy): Eukaryota > Metazoa > Arthropoda > Arachnida > Araneae > Araneidae > Argiope > Argiope aurantia. Next base: position 277,772 of record JAPMOR010046007.1, on the reverse strand, counting down.
ACTCGATTCCAGAAGGAATGTTCATGTAGGGACTCGACTCCAGAAAGAAAACATATATAAGGCTATTAAAATAACACGATTGTCATATTTATTAAACCACAACTAGTATCTCCTTGGAATAATATGGTAAACCAAAGTGGATAGGTATTAATAAATATGTTTTCTTAACAGAGATGTACAAAATTAATCTTATATAACACATTTAATAAAGAAAATTAAGAAACATAAAACGTTCTTTTATTAGTGAACTAGCCGTCTTTGGCGACCAGCCTGTTCGCCAGTATTACCGCTCGCTACAATTTTCAATTAAATATTTTAAGTAACTGGTCTCTTAAAGGATTCTCAAACAAAATATTTTTAATCTTCAAATTTTGATAATCATTCCAAACTTATACTGTTTAGATCGTTTCGTTCAATTTACTATATATATTTTGCTAATTTGTTACAATTTCCGGTAAAACTTCAACTTTAATTAAAAATGTAAATGACGAAATTGCAATTAATATTAAGATATTTTTTAATAAAACCAAGCGTTTTATTTTATTAATCATCATTATTGTTATTTATTAATTATTATTATTATTGAATGTGAGTATTGCAAACAGAATCGCTCGGTATTTAATTATTATGTTAACTACAAAATATTTTTCATCATTTATGTAATATCTGAAACGATAATTCAACAAAAATTTCTGAGATTCAGCATAAAATTCAGTTTTTAGTTTTGCTTTCAAAAGGATTGAAATGAAATCAATAATAATATATTGTTCCTGCCTATAAATATATTTCAAAAATTAGGAAGTCTAAATTTAATGCAGTAAGGTATCATATTCTGAGAAATATTCTGGACTCACCAAATTTTAAATAAATGAATGAATGTTTCTATTTTCCGCGATCAACTAAGACTTATTTATGAAGTTTTAAATGTTAAAAATTTAGAAAAACTCAACATTTTCATAATCCTAGGCCAATTAATCTTGAGAAACCTGCGCGCTGATTGGCGTATTTTCTTTGAAGCGATCGATGGAAAATCTAAAATTATCCTTTTTTTATTGAATAGTGATATTCACATTTTCATAAATCAGTCAGTTAAAGTGATTGGAAATAAACGCTTAAAAGTCATGATTTAGTTGATTGGAAATTAACTCTTTTTATTCAAAATATTAGAGTTTCAAGAACATTTTGTTATTCGTGATTTCCACAGCAGAAGCTTTATGTAAAATCAAAAAGTTGTTATTTATTAGAGCATTTATTGAATCAAGTTACATAAAATATAATCATTTTCCATTTAGACCATTTTTGCAGATCTGTGTCTTACTAAAGGATTACAAATTAGCTGTGTGGCCCTTATTTGAATGGATATCCGGTTCATATTAAACAAAACTTGCCTTAAAATAAAACTGATTTTTTGGATTAATAATATAGAGAGTGTAAAAGATCATAAAATAATTTTTCTTGAATTTATTTTTTAGAAAAAATAATATTTCATATTTGTTTCATTTCCTACAAACAGGTGCCGAAAATTATATTTTTGCAGATTTCATTTCCAAAACGATTTAATTTATTTTTAATTGGAGCTTTAATCAAAGTGATGGCAACACTTTGAAAAAAGCTAATTTTTTCCCATGAATGCGAAACGTGCTTAAATTTAATTTTTATTTTTTACGAAAAAAATTATTGAAAAACAAAGTTAAAATATTTATTTAAAAATTCATTAAAAATAGAAATTTAATTTTAAGATTAAAAAATTATTATCATTTAAAAGATAAATTTTTGATCTTTAACTTCATGTAACAATCTGTTTTGTGCGGTAATATTTTCGGAAGTTATAGCAGAAACACGTCAAAATTTCGCTTAATTTTTAAATAAATAAAATTCTAGTTAAAAAATTCTAAAAAATAACCCCCAGGTGCATATTCCCGGCCTCCAAGGTATACACGTGCCAAATTTGGTAGCTGTAGGTTGAATGGTCTGGCCTGTAGAGCGCCAACACACACACACACACACACATTGAGCTTTATTATAAGTATAGATTAAAAAGCAGAAAATAATTTTCTTCTAAAAATATGGAGTTAAAATTTGTAAAAGTGATAGTCGTTGACAGGAAATTAATTTAATTAAAGAAAAATTCTAATCACACTTACAATGTGTTTCTAATTTTTGATGAATTCCAATTAATTTTATTTCTTAAAATATTCATTCAGACTTAAATTCCATATAATGTTGCTTTCAGAATCTGAGAAATTTAGATTTTTTTTAATTCTGCGTTTTTAATTTAAAAATTTTTTTTCCTACTTTTCAGTAAACTTACAAAATTGTGGTTTCCTTTTTTTAATTTTTAATATTTTCAACTTTTCAGTTCTTAAGACAAATATATTATATTATATGAAAATAATGACAGAGAATAGAAGAATTTCTCTTATTATTTCTAATATTTTTTAAATACAGGAACATGATTCTTATTCAAGAGACAGGAACATGATTCTTATATGAATTTCATTTTTGGAGAACTCTTATAATTATCAGAAAGTTATGTATGCCTTAATTGACAGCATGAAATTTAAATTTAAGGCTCAGCAGCATTCATACGGATAACAACTAAAAAGGAGAATCTACAGAATTAGAATTTTTTTTTTAAATTTGATTCCCAATTCCTAACAAAACATTTTTTAAAAACTGTCATAGTTTTTTCAAAAATAATTCATAGTTGTAAAAAATTACTGGCCGTTATAACCTGGTTGGTAGGGCGTTGGATTCGCATCCCTTGGATTATGAGTTCAAACCCCACCAACCGAAGACTCTCCGTGTACATGGTAGCTGGTGCATGTATAAATATGCCGTAGCCACAAAGTTTTCCAAGTCGAGACAATACCACTGCGGATACAGGGTCAGAGGTGATCGTTCTCTGTTTCAAGTCTAAATTACGATCTGTGGATGAAATTATGTATGAAGTCTGCCCCGTGAAAAGTGCTAACACCTACTCTTGGCCCTAGATGGCGCTACGGAAACAAGATACGCTAAAACTCTTCGTAAAATCTCTGACTTCTTCAGGGGGCTTGTTTATGACAAGTGCCATAATTAACAACAAAATATCACACAATTACACAAATGTGAAATGGTTAGCCTAGATGAGAATCAAAACCAGCGGACATTAGAAGATTGGAATTGATTAAAGGAAGTGCTAACTTGCAACGTATGTAAAAATATATTATTCTTCATTTTAATCAAATAATTACTTTTTATAATAGATAAGAGAGTTTCATAGTTTATATTTAATGTGGATTGGTTCATTTCTCACTAGATACTTTTTTTAATATCTCATTGGATATCTTATTAGAATTATCTCTAAGAATTGTTTTTATGGCCATGACAAG
>JAPMOR010046007.1:261587-274298 GCA_026543865.1 Argiope aurantia | reverse complement strand
ATATATATATATTATTACTTTAAACGACCAATTCTTGTATGCATATTAATTTATTTATGTATTTCGGAAGAGAATTTAATTATTTGGATTAAATTTTTCATTTAGATAACGTTTTGCTTTTTAAGTTTATTGATTTAGGTGTCATTCATAAAAAAACTCGATTCTGCACCCAAAAAAATGCATAACTAATTATTAGAATAAATATATTCTTCTTCAAAGAGCAGGCAGTTCAATATAGGGGTCAGAACAACATGAGTGCGCGTGTGTTTTGGGTGCTCGGTTCGAGTTGCGCTTTCCGCTTTCTTTTTATATTTATGAGTTTATTTTTAATAGTTTTTCTTTTTAAGTTTATTTATATAGGTGCCCTTTCTGCAAAAACATTTTTTATAACTAACTATTAGATTTTTTTTCGATCTGCTCTTAAGCTGAGAAAGTTATGTAGCGCCATCTCGGACCCAATTTCACCATGGTAAAATGGAATGTCAGTCTAAAAAAATATATATAATGATAGTTAAACTGTAAAATGAATACTGCAATGTAGCAGATTGTTCCGAATAACATGTTAAACCAAGTGCATTCATGATTTTTTGTTATTTAAAATCCAATTCATATGTAGGCAAGATTGAAAAATATTCATATGTAATTATTATGCGATTCGTATCCAAATATTTTCTCCGATAAAACACGATTTAAAGAAAAAAAGCTGCCGATCAAAGCTTGATTTTCTAGCTATTAATATATTTATATAAGATAAATTTATGGAATGAAAATAAGAAATATATAAGAACAGTTTGGACTGTATACATAAACATAAAGGAATTAAAGGCTGGAAATGTATCTAATGTGCCATAAATATATTTTTCACGAAAGTTAAATAGATATATGTGTACATAGATCCATACAAAGTATATCCATTAAATAAATTCATAGAATGCAAGCAAGCAAAATATGAGAAAAATCAGTATCGAACACGAAAAGAAAAGAAGAAAAAAGCCTGTTCAATGTACCAGAAATAATAATATAACTGCCAGATTGAATTAAATAAATGTACCATAAAGTACGATTCTGTGCAATTTGCCTTTTTCATAATTGGTTGGTGGGTGCCAGATAATAAAGGCTTATTTTAGACTAAGGCTAAATGAGAAGGGTAAAATTAGTAATTATTTTTTTAAAGTATTTTCTCAAAGTTAGTTCTATGCAATCAAGTCTTGAAAAGTTTTGCTGATGGAAAAAATTAGAGTCCATCTTTTTCTCTCTTACTCATAAAGAGTTATTCTCTTTTACTCACTTTCGCATAAAAGAGTAATTGGGCGAAAAGAAAATTGCTGGTAGAATGGATAGGATACCATATAATGCTAATAATAATGACAGATGATATACCATGATGTTGACAAAAAATAATTAAAAATGATCAAACATTTCATGCAGGGGAAGAGATCGGAAACATGTAGAATACGCGGAAACGGTCTCCTCGAAACCTGATAAATGTGTTACCCTCTTCGATTACTAAGATTTCTTTGAAAACTTCTTAATGACAAGGCATTGATGAAATCTAATAAGGAAGGCAGAAAGCAAAGCAAAAAAAAAAGGGAAATGAAGGAAAATATTTTGAACTTATATTGCTGTAGAAGAGAATGTGCTGATATGACGTTTTGATTTCGGTCTGTATTAGGCTAGTGTTAAAAAAAATTTACAACGTCCAAATGTGCATATTAAAAAAATTACGATTCCCTGGAACTGAAAAATTAAAGCTAAGCATTATTCCAGTAATTAAGAAATAATTATTTTTAGAGTGGAAAATCGTTAGCCAAAATTCTGGACATTTTTGAAAATCGTTGTGTTTTCTAATTTTCACTTTGTATGCTTATAGAAAATGTTACGTTTCACAAAATGCAAACTCTTACATATCATTTTAAAGAGAATTTAATGCTGATTTTAATAAAAAATGTAAAATTCAAATATTTGCAATACAGAAGCGGCAATAATTATCGAGATACATTAGATGCGGTTGACTGCAGTGAGTTATCAGGGTAGCCATTGTTTTTAATTACAACTTCACAATGATGATTCATGAGCTGAAGGGAATTTTAAGCTCTTCCTTCGTTATTGCTTGATGCCGGGAAACAATTATAGTCTCAATTCATTCTTTTTTATTTAATGAACGCTTTATATTTACAAGGGTTTTCTCAAACAGTGCCATATGTTCTCAATAGTCGTGAGCTCAGAACTATTTCTTGGTCATGATAACAATTCATTGCCCTTTGTACTAAACCAAGCATTCCATATTTGCTGTGCGGCAAGGAGCTAAATCAAGTTGAAAAATAAATGATGCGTTGTTGGGAAAGAGATTACTGATGGAAGGTGTAAGGTTTGGCACTAGAATAGTGTCAATGTATTTTCTTGCATTTAATGCCCCATCGATAACATGAAAGAGACCAATACCGTATGCTGACATGCATAACCAAATAATAACACTTACTGAGTTCTACATCTTTGTTTGAATGTAGTCAGTATGTAGCTCTTCGCCTATTCTATGTCAGACATATTTTCGCCATCACTACCAAATAACAATATCTTTGTTTCATCACTATATATAAGTTGTGACCACTGATCATCTGTCCGATTAATGTGTTCCTTTGCCAATTGTATCTCTGTAAATTGAGATAAGTCTTTTTTCTTTGAATTCTATCTTTTATTATAACTTATTACAACATCTAATAATCTTCTCCTGATTGTTCTTGAACTGACATAAATGCCAGCATCATTCAAAAGACTTCTGATGGCCGCTGATGACATTCTTCTATCTTGGTGACATAGTCTTTTCATTCTTCTGTCATGAACAGATGTGGGGCACCTTTCTCGGCTTCAACCTGCTTTGTTTTTTATTGAATCTGTCTCCTGATATCGTAAACAAAACTTTTGGGCTTCAGATGTAGTCACTGAACCGCCCACCTGTCTTGAAATTTCATCATAAGAAATATTATATGAACAGAAGTATTTTCACTTAAGTTTAAAAGAATTCATCCTTTGGATATTATATTCAAAGTAGTATTTTCATTTAAGTGTTATGTATAATTTTTTAAAAAAAATTCTTCTTTTGGATATTATATCAAAAGTAGTGTCCTCACTTAAGTGTTAAATATGAAATTAAAAAAAAAATATTCCTTTGGATATTGTACCAAAAGTAGTATTTTCACTTAAGTGTTAAGTATAAAATTTAAACAAATTCTTTTTTTTAATATTATATCAAAAATAGTATTCTCACTAAAGTGTTAAATATGAAATTTAAAAAAAATTCCTCCTTTTGTATATTATATCATAAGTAGTATTCTGACTTAAGTGTTAAGTATAAAATTTTTAAAAAATTCTTCCTTTGGATATTATATCAAAGGTATTATTTTAACTTCAGCTACTATTTCATATTTATTGACTATAATTTGGACAACTTTATTATATTTAATTTATAATTGAAGCTCCTTATCTTTCAATCTTTCCGAATAGCAATATTCAGTTTTAAATAAACGCATTTTCATGTTAAGAATTTAAATCAGATGTAAACCAATGCTCCCTGAAAGCAATCTGACCAACAACTTCTAATTATATTATTTATCGCTATATAATATTTAGCCAAAATAGTTATATCTCAAAATGCATATTTTTCAACTGATTCCTTATCGCGTGAATAATCCTAATATATTCCCTTTGATAAACTATAAAACCACTAAAACCACTGCACATAATCCTATTTCACCGATTCATTTCGGGTAATTACGAACTAATAAATCAGAATTTGACTTAAAAGGACCTCGGTAATACGAAAGTACAGATTAATGAAACATCTGGAAAGTGCCCTGATTTACACTAATTACATTTAATCATCTCTTAATGCCCGTTTACGAGAAACACAACTAAAATCCTGTACCCAAGTGGGCACCAATTCTGCATTTATTCTATCAGTGGAAGCAATCCAATCACAAACGGGGGAACTGTTTCCTTAGAATGTTAATCACCAAGAAACATTGGAACGGTAACTGGATTTGTTAGTTAAATTGGTCCGCAATGGACAGGTAGAAGGTGGAATGCTCCCCTTTAATGGGATCCGTATTCATTTCCGAAATTATCTGATGGGGATTGTAAAAGATATAACTTGTGCTTTTGTTTAATGTTTATTGTTGGATAGATATTGTTCAGATGTTGTTTTCTGGAATTTATCATGTTGTTTTCGAAGCAAAATTATTAAATTAGGTTAAAGTTATGGTTGAACATAAATATAATCAGAATATCCATAACATTTCATAAAAAAAGTGTGTATTGTTTTGACTTAAGAATATAAAAATTCATAACGTATAATACAAAAAACACCACCAAGAATATTTCATATAATAAACAATTAGTTTAAAACCATATTTTTTCTAAATCCATCTGTTGTCGTTCAAGTGAAAAAAAAGCTGAACATTTTGGTGACAATCAATTCTTATAAAGAATGTGTTTCTGCTATAAGACATAGAATAAAAATATGATAATGACTTTAAAAATATTTTACATAAAAGGTATAGCTGTATGGCATTTTTTTAATTTTATGACATCAACGAAATTGAAACAACTTATTTATAATACACTAATTCTAATACATACACACACATACAACACTAATTTTAACACATACTTATGATGAATCTTGCATGTAAATGATGTTAAAAGATTTTATGAATGATGTCAGATGTCTGTCAATAGCGATGTATTAAGTGAAATTGTGCATGCGTGACCCTACTGGCATGTTAAAATATCTGTATACATTTTTAAAAAACTCAAAATATAAGGCAGCTCATTAGAGTAGTAAAAAATGTTCCTATTCTTTAGGATAGCCGAATTCACCATATTAAATTTAATGCAAACATTTGATAAAAAAAGTACCTCGTACTAATTGATGAAAAACGCCCAAAGTTATTTTTTTAAGTAGATTAATTATTTTCACACGACACAAATTATTAGCCATTATTACGACACAAATATTGTTTTTTGGATGTAAGCTGGAACATGATTAGAATAATTGATGTCTTATTCAACATGAATGTGTAATTTTTCATTAAAAAAATTCGTTGTGTTTATTATTGAGAATGACAGAAGCCCTTCGTCAGTAAAGAAACCATTTGAATCATGTTGTATATAGATTTGAACGAAACAAAATCCTGCGCTAAATTTCTTTCAAACATTTTAGAAAGCAACAATTTTGTTGAAAATACATTACGAAGATTTCACACCATGCTGACAATTTTTCCGAATTCAATGGAAATATATCAACAAGATTTCATACGATGCTGAAAATATTTCCGGAATTTATGGAAAAATTCCAATGAAAATACATTGCGAAGATTTCATACGATGCTGAAAATATTTCCAAACTCAATAGAAATACATTACAACGATTTCATACAATGTTGACAATATTTCCGAACTCAATGGAAATACATCAGGAAGATTTCATACGATGCTGAGAATATTTCCGAACTCAATGGAAATACATCATGAAGATTTCATAAGATGCTGACAATATTTCCAAACTCAATAGATATACATTACAAAGATTTCATACGATGTTGACAATACCGGGTGCGGTATAAATTCGAACAAACTTCAAAAAATCATAATAGAAAAAGTAATGCACAAAAAAAAAATGCGGTTTGCGGAAATATGTTCAGAAAGCCTTTGGATTTTGTTATTTTCATTAAAAAAATGTATTTAAAAATGACCGATAGATGGCGCTCACACGTCATCTCGAGATTGTTTATGCAAATCAGTATAGCTATAAAACATAAGGCTGGAAATGGATCTGTCATACAACGCCAGGAGCAAGCCATTGCTACCGGATAGAGCATTATTGGTGAAACTGTTCTATAAAAAAGGTGAATCCGTGAAAAAACATTACGACAGTTACGGACGGTGAAAGGAACTACGGCGAAGAAAAACCCAATTTCATTGAATGGGATATTGAATTTAGTTCGTCGTTTTGAGGAAACGGGAAGATTAGAGGATCGTCCACGAAGTGGCAGACCATCCGTCAGCGCTGACTGCGTCCCTGTTGTCCAAAGGTTCATGAGAAATGTGGCAGCAGAGACTTCAACGGGGAGTTCCAGTGCACTTGAAGCAGGTAAAATAACAGGAATTCCGGAAAGATCGATCCGATGCATTCTGCACGAAATCTTAAAACTGCATCCGTACAAGATAGAGACATTTCACCAGTTGTTGCCAGCAAATTGCGAGAAAAAACAAGCTTTTACAACATGGGTGCTCGCATAAATGGAACGTGACCCACAATGGTTACGGAATATCATGTGGACAGATGAAGCCCACTTTTCATTGCACGGTAACGTCAATACGCAAAACAGTCGTATCTAGGCGACATTAAACCCTCGTGCGTACACGACCAAACCACTACATGCGCCACATATGATTGTTTTGAGCGGTTTGACTGCGTCCTTCATTCTAGACCCTTTCGTTTTTGAAGAGCGTTGTCCTGTATCCGGTTGGAAAACCTGTTCCGTCACTGCAGAACGCTATCTTAGGCTTTTGCGTGACCACGTTTTGCCTGCTTTGCAGCAAAGATGTGCATTATCTTCCGTCACCTTCATGCAGGATAGTGTTCCGCCCCACGTTGCTAGTTCCGTTAAGACGTTCCACCTAGACACATTCACTGAGGACAGAGTGATAAGCCGAGGATGTAAGAATGAGTGGTCCTCACGATCGCCAGATCTTGCTCCAGCGGTCTTTTGGTTGTGGAGATACCTAAAGTCTCGTGTATACCGAAGCTCTCCTGCCACTTGGATGGAACTTAAAGATGCCATTCAATTGGTTGTTGGTGGCATTGATGCCGACTTCTTACAAGCCTCACATGCTTAATACCTTGTGGTGGCGGTCATGTTGAGCATCTTTTGCTTTAAAATAAAATATACTATAATGTTACTGTGCTCTGTTTTCCTGATTTGCATAAACCGTCTCGGTATGACGTGTGAGCGCCATTTATCGGTCATTTTCTAAATGCACTTTTTTTTTTGTGGAAATAACAAGATCCAAAGGCTCTCTGAACATATTCCCACAAACCGCAATTTTTTTAGCATTAATTTTTTATTATGAGTTTTTGAAGTTTGCACGAATTTATGCCGCACCTGGTATTTCCGAACTCAATGGAAATGCATCACGAAGATTTCATACGATGTTGAAAATATTTCCGAATTCCTTGAAACCGTATTTATTGGAGATGAAAAATAGCGTTTTAAATATGATACTAAATCAAAGTGTAAAAAAAAGAACTCACCACAAAGCAAAAAGGAAAATGTTTTAATTAAAAATTAAAAGGACAGTAAATACATTCTTCTATAGTATAAAGAATATTCTATACACTCTTCTTTAGAATAAAGAATCATCAATACATTCTTTCATGATAAACATTGTTTTATATTAATTTTTCCATAAAGAATATTTCACATTGGACAAACGTTACCGGTAAGTAGTTTTTTAATATTCTAAAGCATTCGATGGCACATAGTTTGTTTCATTTTTTCAGAATGAATAAAAAAAATGGTATTTGTTGATGACAAGTGCGTTCAGTCTCAGCTCATTTTTTAAGTAGTTTTTGGCAATTAACATCGTCTTTGTGTTTAAATAACATTCTTATTGATTTGATTAAACGCCCTGTGACTGCTCTTTATTTCCAAAACTTGAAATGAAGCCTAATTGGTGTTAATTGAATACAAGAATTTACCATACAAGAAATTTAGGGCATGCTTTGAAGGGTATTCCAAACGTAAGTAAGGACAAGTATTACAAAACATAAGCTAAAAGAGGTATTCAAATAATCATCAAATCACTCTAAAATCTCTATTGAAACCTGATGGATTTAGTGTTTGGCTTTTATTTTAATTTCTTGTTTATTTGAATACTTTCCCTTTCGTTTTACAGACCCAATGCCAAAAATGTCTTTCTGTACTCTGTGTTATTGTTTTAGGAATTTTTATTGGCCGTGAATCTTTCTTCCAAGCTTACAAATGTGATTATTTACTAGGGATAAAGTAAATTAGCCAAAGGTAATATCGTGTTCTTCCTGTGATCGTTACATTTCTGTGATCGGATTCTGTGATTAAATGGACGGATACTTCAAATGTATGCTTCAAATAGAATTCATAACGATTTTTCCAATTGTTGCAATTGATTACAATTTACAATTTAAATTTAGTTACAAATTTAGTTACAATTAGTCAATCCATTTTCGTTCCGGAACTGGTCGAAATGCTTAATAGTAGACTATTAAATATATTCGAAATAGTAACATAGAATGTTACCTTTCCCTTCGCATTCGAGGAGAGCTATAATTTTCCTTTCACCTCTAGAGTCGACACTTTGAGCGGCAGAATTAATTCGAGGAGATTTATTAAGCCTGCCGGAGTAATTATCTTGACACATCTTTTGCGATGGTATAATGCAGGTAATTTGTATCGATAGTTGCCAAGAAAGGTGGCATGCTCAACTGCTCAAACTTCCCTTCCAGTTTCTGATTGGCGTTGAATATTTGTTCTGTTCGTTCCTTAAATTTTAATGAGCTCCAAATGAAATCATCGCGATCAGATAAGATTTAACCAAATGAGATTTAACCAAAAGATGAGTATCACAAAATATTGGTAAATTTTAAACTCGAATTACTTGTATACGTACGCACAAAGACCAGATGAAATTATATAGGTAAATACTGTTATGTTAGTTTTTACGCCAAATTAAAATCAGATATAGTAAAAGTATCCTTGTCCTTGCTAGCGAATTCATACAGATTTATACAATATTCATACAAATTTACATTATTTTTGTAGAAATGCACAATGTTGCTGTATGTCGGAGATCCTAAAGACACAAGGACCGTGGTGGCTTGCTGGTAAGATCTCGACGTCGGAGAGCTTCAAGTTCGAGGCCCGATCCCACCGAAGAACGGACCTGTAAGCGGGTCTGATGCGTGTTAAATCCATCCTGTGGTGCGAAAGTTAGGAAAAGAAGGTGCTAACTCAGTTGTCGTCCTCGTCATCTGACCGTGGTCCAAAATTACGAGGTTAGTCCCAAACTAGTCCTAGTGTTGCTTTAAAATGGGATGTTTATATAGTTAAGATAAGTTAAAACTAAATGAACAAAATATTTGTACAATATTCGAATTATATTATAATATTTAAAATATTGTACAACATTTTAAAAGTAGCAGTATAGTAATGTTTAGTTTTTAATGGTACTAGAGTAATAGACGAAAGCGAGATAGTGTGATCTGATCAGCATACTTATCAAAGTTTGATCTGATCAACATACTTATCATATCGTATCGTTGTGTCGTATGGTATATATCTTTGTATTCACAACAAATTTCTAGTAAAAAATATATATTATTATTCATTAGACACCTAAGTAATTAGTTGAAATGAAAAATTATTTGCAATTTGACTGAAAAATTGCTCCCAGATAAAAACTAAAATTAAAATCAGAAGAAAGGTATGTGATCTTTTATAAATCAACGTTATGATATCGAAATGAATTTTGGGCAATAGCAAACAAATCTCTTTCGTGCTATATGTCATGGATTTATATTCTCAAAATTTTCTGATTTTTTTAAAAATTATGATTAAAATGTGATGCATTACATAATAGATATTTAAAAACTGTATTAACAACTTATTTCTAGCTAGAAGTATATATTGTTGCCGGTAAATATATATTTAAGTCGAAAGTTATCTCGGAAAATAGTTCAATAATAACAATTAAAATTAAAATCAAAAATTAGATATATGGTCTTTCATAAATCTACGAAAACATCGAAACGATTTTATCTTAATAAAAGACCCACTCTTTCATTCTTTGTATCATTGATTTATTCTCTCAGAATTTTCTGGACATTTTTATTAAAATTATTGATAAAAATTTGATGTCGTGGGATAATGGAGTTTCGAAAACAATGTTGACTACTAATTTCTAGCAATAAGTATATATTATCGCAGCTAAATATCTAAGTAATTCAAAAGCTGTTCACATTTCTTTGTTCAAAAATAAATTAGATTAGAAAGATGACTATCGAGTGCACACATGAATAGAGTTATAAAGTTGTGACATTAATAAATTTGATAGTGATAACATGAATTCCCTTTGATTGGTTGAAGGATAGATATGGTCTTACTACAGCAACATCCACCAAGAAGCACAGCGAACAATTATCTACTTCTCTTGAAGCTATTTTAAAATCTGAGGTTAATCATAAACTCTTTATGGAATCAAGGAACACTATATTATCATAGATACGTTTCACCTCAAAGATGCACTGAAATAATGCCGGGATTTTTTAATGGAGAAATAAGTGCAAATGCAACAACAGTTGCTCACCAATTATAGAAATCCCAAGCTTGTAGATCTACTCAAAGGGAATACACAAGTTTTTGAATATTTGAACTAAATATATTTCCAAGGCAATAGATTATGTAGGGAAATGATATTATAAAATTGAAAAAAGCCAAAAACTCTTCAGACCATAAGGAAACTCTATTCTACCAAGAAGAATTTAACCCTCAAAGATGCGCTGCGAAGATATCATTTGTAACGGAAAATAACGTTCTGATACATCAGTGGCTGCCCACCCAACCAAGGAATACACAAGCTCGTAGATCTACTCGAAGAGAATACACAAGTTCGTAGATCCACTCGAAGGGAATACACAAGCTCATAGATTTACTCGAAGGGATTACAGGATCTTAAAGATACCCAAACTAAATACATATTCATTTCAAAGGCAGTAGATAATGTCGAGAAATTATATTATATTCATCACCTGACTTTTTTTACCCATTATTCATTAACTAACATTTTTTGAAAGGCATTAGTATTAAGGGTAATGGCGGATTTCCAGTTAGACGGAATAGGCAGTCTCACAGAGACATTGAATTGAGGATGGGCTTATATAAATCAATTGAAAAGTTGTTAGAAATAAATAAATTTATATAAATATACAAATTCTGTGAATTATGAAATATAATAGCGTTCTGATAAGTTCAATTGATCAAATTTCTATCAGTTTCATTACTCATCTTCAGTTATTATAATATCGAAAGAGATAAAATGCGCATATGTGTATTCTTTATTATGAATCATAAAATATTTCATATATATATTTTTAAAAGTCATAGTAAACAAATATAAACAAGCATTTACTCATATTTTCATAATAAACCAACAATCTCTATGAAACTTTCTATCATGCTCTCCCATAAATGTCTTATCACTCTTTCTCTGCATAAAGTTGTGGAACTTGGGTAGGATTTCTGATGCTTTGTATGATAGATATGAAAAGTGGAACAATACATACCAAAAATAGATATTTAGTTGTATCTAGCATTTTGATTGAATCTATCTAAAGAAATAGAATTTTTGACACATTATTGCCGTAGTTGAAAATCTCATAACTATATTTTAGAAGCTAAGTCTGTGTACCAAATTTTTCTACCTAGCTGTTTGCTTTTTGTAATTGTCGCGACTACTATTCCGAAATAGCTCAGCCTGTTGCACAATACTGTACAATATTATGCGATATTATTGACATTAATCGATATTTCATAATATTGTCCAATATTGCGGATATTGATCAATATAATACAATATTGTATAATATTTGTGTGCTATTAGGATCAGTGTGCCACATGGGGGATACAAATACATAATGAAACTAGTAGTCTCCTGGAATTTTCTTGCAAATTCTTCAATAAAGATATTATCCCCCTTCCTTCTCATAAAAATGTAGACTTCATGTAAGGCCCCGAATATCTTTCACGACATATTCTCTGAGACGCGTTTTTGCCGACCTTTTGGTGCTAACATTTGACATAAAAAACTATTCTAAATTTCACTGATTTGAGTCATTCTGTTCATGAGTTAATTATTTTACAAGCATGTGAAACTACAGGCTGATAGACAGTCAAGTCTTTGATAGATTTGCTTCAAAATGTGATATGATTCTGTATATTACATGCTAAATCTATATACCAACTTTTATCTTCCCAGTTCTTTGCATTTTGGAGTTATATCGTTCATTTGTAAACGAACAGCAATATGAAATGGGAATGGATTTCGTACAAAATTTGATAGAAATTGACAAATTGGATCGTCGCTGTGTATGCCAAATTTCAGTGATTTATATCAAAGTGACAGACAGACATAATATCAAAAAAGATTTTTACAAACTCAGGAAGATCTGAAATGCCGAGATTCGTCAAATTATCAAGCATGGGTATTTTTGTCTATACTTCGAAGACGAGGAGTAAAAAGTTAAAAAAAAATCCTTAGTGTTATTCTAAGCTTAAAATGAGTTCAAATATGAATCTACCCATCCATACTGAGAGACTTAAAGGCTAACTACTTTCAGTCAAATTTTAAGCTTATCCAGTTTCTCAGTGGACATGGAAACTTTAAAGTATATTTAAAATTCTTTAATTTGCCGCCGACTGACAGGTGTTCGTGCTACAGTGGTGCAGTCCAGGATATCAAGCATTTGTTATTTTAATGCACCAAATTTATTCCGGAATGTTCAATTGTTTTATATCAATTGTATGTTTCTGTTAGTATGTGTGCAATTTTGTTTTATTTTTGTATGTACTTGTGTATTTACTTGTTTACCCCGTTTTTCTTTGCATGTGTATCTGTGTC
>JAPMOR010046007.1:237134-261487 GCA_026543865.1 Argiope aurantia | reverse complement strand
TATATATATATATATATATATATATATATATATATATATATATATCGTTATAATTTCGTTAAAATAATCCTTATAATATACATTGCCTAGGATGAGTACATGCACTGATCTTCAGTATATGAGATACCTAATGATCAGTGCTAAGCACTTTCGCACATCGTCAGTTGTTCTTTAAAACCCTTTCTTCGAAGGGCGTGTCATATATGCATCACCAACGAACGTTTCTCATATTTGGGCGTACCACCCGTGCATTTCTGGAAATGGAATTCATGGGAGGGTGATGCATATGTTCATTTTAAACTGGAACAATTTTTGAAGACCACTAGATGGCACCCTGTGTCCATTATTCTTGAAATGAACAAAGTTTTAGTATCCTAACCTTCAGTTAGCTCATATTCAGCCTGACTTCGGTATTTTACTCATCAGCTGTTGTGGGGGAGGGAAATAAGAGTCATGTAAATAAACAGAGCTGGGTTGTGTAATTTTCCACTCCCCCAAATTGATAAAATCAATCGCGTTTTTGGTCTCCCCCAGAATTTCTTCTCCTTTTTTTGTTATTAATCGCCACTAGTCACTTTGGATTTTACCGACATTTCCATTGTATTTCGGATACATTTCGTGCATTTCTCTTTTTATTACGGAAAGCCTTGGTTTCGGTTTATTATGATAAAAAAACACGATTTGTCAAAGGAAGAATGTGCTCGTATTATGAATGAACTAATAATCTAAAAAGGTAGCAAAAATACCGACGTTAGGACTTAAACTTTTTTTTGTAATTTTTTATTCAAAGTTAGGCTTAACGACGCAAAACCCCCATCCTGTGGGATGATTTTTTTCGCGTACGATCTGTCCCGTGCTTGCGTCTAGGATAGATTCCTCCCGTCCCGAAAGGGTTAACCACAATGGATAGAAAAATTAGAATCACTGAGATTGGAAATGAATCGATTAAAGAAAATGGAAGACGTAAGGCAAAATAAGAGCCAAATATGCGAAATGACATTTAATGTGAGTGATATGAGTTTTGCAGAGTTGAAACCGGTATGGGAGAAAATTCTGCATAGCACCGAGGAAAGGATCCATTATAGAGCCTATTATTCAAAAATAAAATGTAATCCTTATTTACACTCTTACAATTAAAAGTCAGGAGAAATAATATGGTTTTATAAAATAATTCCCACAGCGAATTAATTAAAATCCCACAGAAACAAGTATCCGTTCTCCTGATCCTCTCAGGTAACGAATTTGGAATATGTCATTTAAAGATCTAAAATCTCTATCAAACACATTTTTAAAACGAACTTTTCATTCAGTATGATAATGAAGACTAGTTATTCGTATCAATCAAGTGTTACAAAAGTAACTGACTTCATTTATTACAGCAGAATCCATCGTTGTCAATCTGTCTTTTTGTTATACGTGATTGATTTATGATCCGGCGACGCCCAGGCTCTTCTAGGGACGAAAGTGAACGCGTTCATGAATATAAAAAAAATTATTGCAATATTTGTCATATCTACACTACATTCTTATCCTGTAATAATTAATAGACAAATTCATCCCTACGAATATATGAGTACTGCGTTGTCAAAATAAATAATGCATTGGCTGCTGGTTGCATTGTTAGAATACGTGATAAATTATTTTCATGATTATTTTTATTATTTTGCATTAATATTCAGGATGATAAATTTCTTCTATTTCCTGATCGTTCTGTATTCATAAACATAGCTAAATATGAATTAGATGAATGCTTCGATGAACAACTTCGTGGAAATCTGATGAATGGATATGGCACTTCGTGATTCTTAAAAAGGAAAAGATAGTTTTAAGGTGGAGCATGAAAGTGAAGCTAGTGAGGTCTTCCAAAAACCTTTATCACATACACCGTAATAAAGGTGTTATTCTCTTTTCTACCATATTAATTGGGGATTTCCAGGAAGGTTGTCTGTGTCCCTCGAATACTCCAATTTTTATTTTCAGAATCCAGCAAGAGAGCGCTTTGTAGCTCGTAGCATAATGGAAAAAGTAGTATGCATTTTGGGAGACTTTTTTTTCAAACAAATGAGACCAAAATTTAACAGATTTTATATTTAATTTTACTTTAATTAATTTTACTACGCAATTTAATTTTAGTTTCAAGATTACATACCCAATTTCATTCATCAATATCAGGAGGGGGTTTTTTTAGAGTCATTGCATTTCATGAAGGATAATGGATAAACAGACAGAAAGTGGCCCCTTTAGACTGATTTAATTGAAAATTTGATATAAATTTGCATTTAATATTTTAAAATTTTATAAGAAATTTTATTTATCTAGATATTTAGCTTTTCTAGATGTCGTATTCATGCATTTTTTTTATAAAGAAAAAGATACATTTTTGAGGGGAGAAATTTCTTTCAAAATATGAAGAAAAACCACAAATTAGGAGAGCAGACTAAATACCAAATTTTATTCGTCAAGTTAAAAGAGATTTTGAGTTATCATGAGAAAAACATAAATAATTCGAAAAATGCATTTTCGGACTCAGAAGAGTCTGGAACGTGGAGATTTTTTTTATCTTTTCGAATTTCTCTTTGAGTACTTCGGAACTTGAGTTTCGGGAAAAAAAAATATTTACTTTTTAAAAATTTTAGTATGTATTTCAGAAGATTTTACTTTTTTATTCAATGAATAAAGTACGTTATCTCATCCTCAACTTGTTAATTTTCAATACATTAAATAATACAAATTCATTAAAAATCAATTTTTTTTATTTTTTTTTACATTTTCGTATACGCAGTACATACGAAAGTACTTTCGTATAGGAAGTACAGTAATCGACAAAAAAATTTGAACTCGAGATTTCGACGAATCTCCACGTTTTAGACCTCCCCAGTTTAGAAAAACACATTTTTGCAAAATATCCTTTTGCCTTTGTGTGAAAAAGATAACTCAGAACCACTTTGAGCTAGACCGTTGAAATTTTGTATACGGTCTTTACATTAAATTTTACATTAACTCAAACGTGCAATGACGTAAATATATCAAATTTGGTATGTGGTTCTGTGTCAAATTTTTTACTTCAGTTGGTTAGGGCAAACGCTTCTAACACATAAATTCGATTTTTTGATACTATTAATAGCATACCAGGGATTATTCGCCAAATAACTTGCCAAGGATGATACGATATATTGAGTAAAGATGCTAAATTTAGGCCAAAGGTTAATATTTTGTAACTATTACACGCCAATGCTATGCAAGGCGTTCCCTTGGCTCGTAGAATGCCAAGAGGGAAAAAACAACTCGAGGTAAAAGTCGCTATTACTTTTTGACATAAAAATAAATACAAAAATTCTTTATATTATTGAGAAATGCAAAAAAAAAAGAAGCATAAAATAAATAACAGCAAAAGCCGTTTTTACTTTATAGCGTACAAATAAATAGTCTAATAAAAATAGTCAAGTTCATTATCGGAAAAGGAAAAGAAAAAAAGATAAAAATTAATAATGATAAAATTCGTTTTTACTTTTATACATAAAATAAATACAGTAATTCGAAGCATTATCGGGAAACAGATAAAAATTCTAAATATTAATTTCCATTTACGCTACCACTTTTTACACATTTCTGTTCACATTATACACCTTATTTAATAATTTAAGTAAAATAATATCTGAATATCATATAATTATTGACAGGGTATCATATAATTGTTTCAGGCTATCAGGAAACATTATGCTTATGAGCTGGTTTGGTTTGGTTATATTAACGTCCCGTTTGAAGCAACACTTGGGCTATTTTGGGACGGACCTCGTAATTTTGAATCGCGGTCAGATGATGAGGACGACACCTGAGCTGGCACCCCCCTCTCCACACCACACCACACCACACCAGCGGGAGGACGTTTGGTCAGGACGGATTTAACGTGCAACAGACTCCCTTACACGACGGTTCTTCGGTGGAATCGGGTCTCGAACCTGAAACCCTCCGGTTCCGCAGCCGAGACCTTAGCACCAGGCCACCGCGGCCCGCTTATGAGCTGGATATCGCCAGCAAATTCCCCGAGGCGAGATACATGATACATGTATTGTTCAAAACGTTTCTAGTACAGACCATTAGACCTAGAGCTACCCTATTTGGCACGAATTTTTTTTTTGGTAATAGATGCTAACTAAAGAGGTTTTTCCAAAATTTTACTTAATTTCAATTAATTTAATTTAATTTTTAATTTTTTTTAAAGCTTTGAAACACATTAATGCAAAAACATCAATTCTACGCTTAGACAAAATTCATTATCTTTTCTTTTAATGTCAATCTCAATTCCGTATATAATTTCTAAATGTCAACTTTTTTTCTAAATTATTTTTACATTTTTAACAATCCTTTTTGTTATTCCCTGGATATATACTCATGATGTCGCCATGATAATTAAAATATTTTTTGTGTACACATTGTGGTTGATATAGCTTGGAGTAAATTAATATATTGAATTTTTATCATATTATGATAAAAATTCAATATATTAAAGATTCAAATTTTATATTTCTTTGTGTTTATTAACAATTTTTTAATGAATTTTATTACAAATTTATTTTTTTATTTCATAAATAAAAAATAGGAAAAGAAAAATATGTGTAACTCTGCAAATCAAACAAGAAAATATAAACTGCTTAACTTACAGTAACCCAAAATCAAATCACATTACATTTTCAAACTACAATTATTCTATATTTTCATGGGTTTTTTTTTTTCGAAATTTCGTATGAATCCATTTACTTCAATAGCAAAATAACAAAATATTATAAAGTTATTATGAATTTTATTGCATCATTTTTGAAAAAAATCAAAGAAATTTGATTTTTTGAATAATCCAAATGGTATATCAAAGAAAATTTATATTTCGACTGTATCATATTAATGTTTCTGAAATTATTTCTCTATTAAGAATTTGCTTCTCAGTAGGTTGTATAATATTAAGCAATATTCCTAATATTGCCTAATATTCCTATATTAAATTCCTATATTAGCAATATTCCTATATTAAATTGAATAATATAATATAGGACAACATTCTATAATATTGTGCAACATTCTGTGCTACTTTGGTTCTATCTGAATGCAGAAAAAAGATCAAAATGAAAACTCTAAATGTTAATATTACGGTTAAATGAAAATTCTGAAATTAGTAGAATTAAGTTTGAAATAAAGAAATAAAGTAATTTTTATCATTAATTTTAACATTGACAAAAACATTCGAAAGAAAGATTTGAAGAAATAATAAAATTGATAAAATTCTCTAACAACAAATAGGGACATGGAAGGATATTCGAGCTTCGACTGAAATTTATTCATAGAATCCATGTGCATAGTTAAAATTAATTACTCGATGACTGAAATTAATTTCGTAAATGTATTACAATTTTTTTAAAAAGGCACTTTAAGGAAATGAATTTGATATCACTAACAAGTGGATTTTTTAAAAATTTTAAAATGGCTTTGTACGATAATGCACTCCTTATTAACAATTTAAAGAGCCATTTTTTTCAAGTCATATTATGTAAAAATATTTTTAGGCTAGAAAATAGAATAAGAAAAGAAATTCATTTAGCTTATTAGATAAATTTGATTTGATTAATTAATTAATTTGGTTAATTAATAATTAAGTAACAAATCAAGACACATCATTTTGTGTGAGATAAAGAACTGAAGCATCTAAGTTTCACTCTTTCTAAAAAAATTTGTCAGAATTTAAGCCAACCTACATAATTTCATACAAATATTGATAAATTTGGTGGGAAGCATACTTCCCACGACCCTAGAAAGGGTTAAATGAGGACAAACGATAAAAGCAATTTCTTAAATAAATGTATTTATTATTATTTTGTTTGTTTGTTTGTTTGTTTCTTCTTAATAAACACCGACTACCCTAGGAATGATCACATGCCATATTTGATTGTTCTAAATCCAACGGATCATTGCATTCAGACGTAATGATTGCCGCATAACAAAATTTCTAGATAATATGCTAATCTATAAATCTTATTATGTTAAATTACGGATGTGCAAGGTTTACGATTGTTCATTAATTATACTTATGATTACGTAGGATTACGATTGCAATGATTTTTTTTTATTTGCTACAAGGGGTAGGAAGAAGTATACTTCACTACACTTCGGGGAAATTGAATATTGCCTTTGACCCTAATGCTCTTCGTATTTCTGGTTTATATCGGAAACATAAAAGTGGATATTTAACCCCCTTTTTTCTTTTTTTTTCTTTTTTTTTTTTTTTTTGCAAATGTCTAAAACATAGGTTCTCAAACTTTTTTTTTCTCGTAGACCACTTTCAAATTTTTGCTATTTTCGGTAGACCCCCTGCTGCTACATTTCTACTGCATTCCCAAAACTCCTAAAAAATATCACCCCAAATTGGGGGTGTTAAGAAGAAAAAAAAAGTAGCACATTTTCTTGTGTCCTATGTATTAAAATAATACTTGTGGTTATACAAAATTATAAACATTTATTATTACAAAAAGTCAACAATTGACAAAAAATCAACAATAAACTCTGAAATGTAAATCAACAATAAAAAATAGTCATACTTTGGTGGGAAGCATGAGACGGATGTACTTGATGAATTGACAGCAAATTATCAATATTTGGCTTCAGTGTTGTAAGAAGTAATCTCAAATCTCCCCGTTCTGTGATGTTCAATCTGCTCCTTTTTTTTTGTTGTTGTTAACAGGTTGGTAACGGCACTAAAACTTCTTTCGACAAGATATGACGAGGGAAACGCTATCAAAAACTTTCTCGCAATTTCCCACAGCCCAGGATATTTTTCGGGGATTTCTGTCTGCAGCCGAAATGTTTGATAGCCTTTTTTAAATTTCACCTTCAGTTCCTCGTTGGTTCTGAGCTCAAGTAACTCCTCTTGTAATACCACATCCGCCTCTTCCGTTTCGTCAAATGGGGTTATGATCCATGGTGGTATTTCTATTGTCAGAATATCTTCAAATCTATTTTTGAAGTCATCATGCAGGGTATTTAAATGTTGATTGTATGTCTGAATATCCTCATCAAGACATTCTGTCTGTGATAAGTGCGGAAACTGGGAGAATTCGCGCCGACTAATATTTTGCTTCATTAATTTCAATTTACCAAGAAAAGCCGAAATTACACCCTTTGTTTTTATTAAATTAAGGCTGTCCCCTTGTAACTGCAAAATTTTTGTTCTTTATTATGAAAACCAGAAAATTTTTCGTGGACCCCCACTTACAACTTGTGAACCCCTGTTTTCTTTTCACGTCTACGTGGCCCCCGTGTCGTCTCCTTTGGACCCCTGGGGGTCCACCTGGACCACTTTGGGAACCTATGGTCTAAAATGTATGTGTATATGTGATGGTTTCACAAAAATTTTCCCAATATCAGCACTTAACCCTTCTTTGCATGATGATGGAAATTTCCATCATAAAATTTAGTGAACAAGAAATTGTACTCAAATCAGGTGTGCTGTAAATTGGTTGTTGCTGACAATTTTTTTTATAACTATTGCATAATAAGGAACGAAGCTATAAAAAAATCAAATGCCACACTCATTATATTGGGTTTAAACTTGTTATTCCGTTGTTTGTTGTGGTTGGAAGCAAAGTGTGATTTCTTGAAAAAAAATTTAATAGCTAATCTGAGATTTTTGCTAATAAAAATAATAATGAATGAAATAAAGGGTTTTTTGTGTTTCTGTTATTTTCTGTGCAATTTATATCGAATACTCTAAATAATCTTCCCAAAACCAAGTGACAGAAATATACATCAATATGCAGTTATTTCACTTCTAATGTATGACGAAAATGTTTTTTACTATATGTTTATTTTATGACGAAAATGTTTTTTACTATATGTTTATTTTATGACGAAAATGTTTTTTACTATATGTTTATTGTATGACGAAATTTTTTTTTACTATATGTTTATTTTATGCTATTTTTGTAGAGAAATTTAGAAGAGAGGGATATTGAAAATTGTCAAAAGTAGCACCCTCCGGTGCAAATATCCTAAATGCAAAGGGGTATTCTACAATTTCATGAATGTAATTGTGGAATTAATTTGCGCTTAAATAAGAATAATAATTGTTTTTTAATTATCATCAGGAATAAAAACGATACAAAGATATATTATTTTTTTATTTATTTTGTACTGAGCTTAACATGTAAATTTGCATGATGATGAATATTTCCACCATACTGCTTTTTAATTATTTCCTATTACATAATTATACTAGGATTTTTTTAAACATTTTTTTTAATCTAGAGCATCAATTATATCATCTTGATTTATTTCACAAAAAAATCGTGCAGAGAAGGGTTAAATTTTGTACTCTTTTATAATATTTTGATTGATTTCGCCCCATTTGAAAGTTTTTCCAATCTTTTGTCGACTCAAGAATCGTATTCGATAAATAGGCTTCCAATTATTCAGTCCCAACACATAAATTATAAACAAGCGTCCGATAGAGGATACTCTTTCAACAAAGCACATTAGTGAAAATACCTTTCTAGTTTTTAATTACACCATTAAGAAAAGTAAAGCAATCTTTCTCTTGAATAAATTGATAATGAAATTAATTAAAGATATTTATTATAAATGACAATACAATTTTAATTTACAATATACAGAGGTCATTGAAAAGCAAAAACTGAAAAAGGAGCTCAGTCATTCGTAGAAATCATGATATATTCTGTTGAAAAAGAAACGAATGAAAGCGAATAACTTGGTTTTACAGGAAAGAGAATTTTTATTTCATTTCAGTATTTCTACACAAAATAAATTCAGGTAAATTATTTTTTTAATACCGTACTTGAATGTATTTGCTTTACTGCGCTATAAAAGCAATATTATTTTTAATTGTACTTGTTAATCGCAGTTTATATTAAATCCATTAACAATTTATATAAAAAAAGCTGATTTAAATTAATAATAACATTTATTCGAGGCACAAGCAGTTATCAAATGCATGTGCTGCCTCCTACCGGCCTATAAATCTTTGATGGAAAGTTAGAACATTTTTATCCCACTTTCTTCAATTTCGATAACTGATGAAGAAATTACATTTTTGATAAATAAATTTGTTTTAAATTTATTCATTTAAACTTAAAGTGTTTGTGTATGTGTATGTGTATGTGCGTGTGCGCGCGCGCGTTTTGCAGCAAATATTTATTCAAAAAACTATTTCTTTGCATTCCAAATAAAAAAAAATTGCCATCAACTGGGAAAGCATGAATTAAACATTTTAATGCATTCTTTTAATTTTCATTGACACTACAATTTTTTATATAAAAGAAGCATTAAGATATCCACTAAAATAATTTGGTAAAATGATACAAAAACTATTTTTAAGGAGTTGAGATGACCCCCTCCTCTGCCAGACGATATTCCCCTCTGCCCCTTAAACGATTAAATACTACCTCTAAAAACAGAAAAAGAACGTTTCACAATTTTTTCATATTTTTAGATTAGACACAGGTGTTTTGCCACTAAAATGATAAAGGTCTTATTGAAGACAAGCGATCAAATGATTTACAAAATATCAATATTTGGTCTTGGATAGTACAAGATTACTAAATTTATTTCATTACTGCTTTGTACAAATAATAGCGTAACAACTGATAACAGAACAACTGATGGACAGAAATAGAATGTCTCATATCTAATGTATAAAAAAATGATTAATAAAATAAAGAATAGAAAATCAGGCAAAAAGCAAGAGCTAGAATGACTTGTAACAAGCCTATACCAGGCAAGTCTTTGAACCATACCATATTAAGAGTATACGATTCCATTTACGGCAATCAATCGATTGGAAATTCCATCTCTCACAGATGTACTGTACACTTAATTAAATAACTATTTCTAAACTACAGGAAAAAACATGCATAACCATTAACTCACCTGAATCCATTGGATATGGGCTCCACATGTACGTGGGTGTTCTCCTCCAACTTCGTCCCATCCAAAGTGGTCTTAGACTGCGCGTCCACTGATCGCTGACCAATCATATCGGAGACTCCCACGCGTTTTTCTTCAAGACACAGGTGCTAAGGAGGACTGTCTAAGATGTGGAGTGGCGAAAAAAGGGGTGCTTCAACCATCCTGGTGGAGAGCTCTTCTTCGAGGACATGGTGAAGAAAACGGTAGTGCCAGTTCCTTTCTTAATGGGTGACTTTCTGTTTTTATCTTTAGAGTGAATCTCTTTTGAGTTTTATACTATATATAGTCTTCGGATTGCAAAAGAGAGCAGCAGATTGAATAGTTGTGAGTTCTTGACTTCTGTTGGTGACGGATGATCAGGAGGTAAGAAGAGTGCAAGAATTTGCAATATTTCTGATATATTCTGCAGAGAAGTGATATATTCTCTATGAAAACGTTTCGTCGATGTTGCTAAATAGTTTGTTCATCATAATTATAGTTTCGTTATCAGAATTATAAAAATAATTCAGATTGCAATTCTCATGATAAATTATCTTAAATATTTATCTAACATGTCAATGGATAATTGTCCTTTCTTGGGCTGGTAAGTGAATATATTTTAATAATATATAAAGTATATTTCTACTGTAAGATATTTTATAATATTTTTTTGATTTGCTCGTATCAGTAATAGCAACTGAGGGAATAACAGCTCATTTATATTACATATCATAATAATAACATCAATATTTAAGAGTATTCTCTATCATAATTTGGCCATTTTAAACAGTATTATTTTATACTTCAGTAGAAAAGTTCTTTAAAACTGTAATTTTTGAAAAAGTATTTTTTTAAAGCTATCTAATTCGGCTGCAAGAAAGGATTAAATATTGAAACAGAGAAACAGTAAACTAAGGCGAAAATCAAATAGTTTTTTTTTATTTTTCTTTTAATAAAAGCTATTATTAATTTTTAATTATTAAAAGAATGGTTTTTATATTTTTTGGCATATATAATTGATAATTAACTCAACTATAAATAATATACATCTGAGCAATGCTATTTTAAATTGCTTAAGTCTTCATGTGCGAAATCGCATAAATAGTTTTAAATTTTACACTCAACAATTCAAAATAATTATCTAATTAATTTTACGACTTTAATACATTAATAACATTTCATAAAAGCTTTGATAAATGCATACTTTAAAATCTTTTTTAAATATTATATAAGATTTGGAAACATTAAAATACTAAAAGATGGAATAATAGTAAATTTAACACACAGAACAGTTTTTAGTTATTAGCAATTTTTAAACATCAAAAGTTTTTCTATAAATACCAAAGAAATCTTGAAGCATTGTCGAGGAAGTTTAACAGTAATAAAATTATTACTCAAATGTTGCAATAACTTTATCCATATGTTTTTTAAAAAATTCAACTAAATGATCCGCCGCAATTTTGCAACTAAGTTCAATGTATGCACCAGAGTTTCATGTTTTTGTGCAGATGTACTTTTCAATCAAGAACGAACTAAAGCTGTACAATAACGCAAAAATATTGAGGAAAAAAATCTATTTTACTTTGAATGAAGCGAAGCAAAAAGTTTTAACTACTTACAATTCCAATTCTAAAAGTGCATTATTTTGCAAATTCGTCAATTCTATGCACGCCAATTCGTCATTTGTAAATGCATAGAAGTAAGATATTTCTTAGCCAAATTGGTATCATTTTCGTTTCGTTTGTATAACAAGAATGCGCTCTTTTTTTCCGCGGCGACTGTCGATTAGCGCGCTTACGGAGCTTCCGAGGCAAACTGTTCCGTGGAGGGGTTGTCCGGAGTTGGTGGTCGCTTGGGGGAGCTGCTGTTGTCGAAAGATTAGCGGAGAGGAAGATCCAAGTCTCTAGTTGCTACGGTAACTAACTCGAAGAGAGAGTTTGGGAGCGTGATGGACTTTAAAGTTAGCCTGTGTTTGGAAAATGTTGATCGGTTTATTTTTAGGTTTAAAAGCTAGCTGAAAAAGCTTTTTAAGATTCGGTGGATTTTTTTTAACTGTTTAAAGCTCATAATATTCCCTTGATAATTATAAACTATAATATTCTTTTAAGAATTTAAAAGGCCTTCTTCCCTTTCTTAATGGAATGGTGTGTTAATGGATTTTTAGAGTAGAATTGATTTAATCGTAACTTGTTGAATAAAATTATTTTTCTTTTTATATAATTTATTTTTTTAATCGGAATTCTACTTCCTACGGTTAATGGAATTCCATTAGATATCATGGACCGTTGGATCAAATTGGTGCTTTTTAATCTTTCCTATAATATGCTTTAATCTTTTTTAAAGTCTATTAATGATGGGAGGATTGATTTAATGAAGGAAATTAATTTTAACTAAGCTGATAAAATTAATTCATTTTAATATAATTAATTTTTGATAAGAATTGAATTTTTCACTTCCTATAAAATCTTGGAAATTATCATATACTGCGTTATCATATTTCAGATAGATATATACGTAATAGAATAAACCGGCGAAATCTGTAACATCAATGATGTATTGGAAATTATCATATATTTTGCTTAGGAATGTCATTAGAGCAGTATATTGCTTGAGCAAAATAATTTAAAGTATTTCCTATATAATAATCCTTCAAAGCGCGGTTTAGTATCTATTCAAATAAATTTTATTGCATAAACATTCAAAAACACTGGACAAGTACTTATAAATATTTTTCATTCCTTTTAATGGAATGAAGATCCTGATTCTTGGGTAGAAATATTTTTAAAAATTAATCATTATCTAAAAGATATCCATATAAGTAGGATATTAACCTGTTAATAATGCTTTAGATCATATTATCATAGATTAACTAATGAATGTTACTATAGAGAATCTTATACACAGTGGTAAAATGTTTTAACCCTTTCTAGGGCCATGGGAAGTATACTTCCTACCACATTTATCAATATTTGTATGAAATTATGTAGGTTGGTGTAAGGTCTGACACATTTTTTTAGTAAGTCAGAAATCTAGATGCTTCAGTTCTTTATCTCAGACAAAATGATGTGTCTTGATTCGTTACTTAATTATTAATTAACCAAATTAATTAATTAATCAAATTTAATTTTCTAATTTCAAGCCTAAAAATATTTTAACAAAATATGACTAGAAAAAAAATGGCCCTTTAAAAAAAATTTTTCCTTTTAGAACTCTTTAGATGTAAATATGTAGCAGCTTAAAAAAATAAACAATAATAGCTCGAATTGTGTGCATTAAAGTTTTTTTAGATAAATTTCATTCTTTTTTTTTCTATTCATATATCCATAATGTTCATTCACATTTAAATTTTAAAAAACAGTCTCTAAAATTGTATTAAAACTAATAGAGATCCACAAACAGAAAAAAAAGGCAACTCGAAATATAAAATTAAAAAATTCGGAAAGAAAGCAACAACTTTGAATTTGCCAAGAATTAAGAATAAAATGAATGAAAATAAACAAAAAATAACGAAAGATCAGAGACAAATAACAAGATGCAGACATCAGTTCATTGACTTTAACAGCTGGTGAATGTAAATGAAATCTGAAGTTTATGATGCCATAACTTATTTTTATGCATTTATCAGTCGACGTCCTGGCAGAGGGATAGAGCGTTTTCCCCGTTAACTGGGCGATCTGGGTTCGAGTCCCTGTTCGGGCATGGTTGTCCTTCATCTGCTCTAACTATGAGATGTGTGAACATGCCCCCCTGTTAAAAGGGGTTGTGCAAGCGAATGTGATGCGTGAGCAGCAAAATCGTACTCTTGGCTCTAGTTGCCACTACTAAAAGCAAAAGACGCTTCCTCGCGGCTTAAAATCGCTGACTTCGAAATCAGTGGACTTGTCCATGGCAAATGCCATCAGAAACAACAACAATTCGTGTATCAGTAAATCAGTAAAATCAAACCTGTCTGAGCCGCCTGATACCCCAACAGAAATTGAGATTTGCAGATCCGATAATGATGTGGACCAAAGGATGTATTTTTAATTCCGCCCAGCGTTACAACTTTCGCTGGATTTTTCTATTATAGATTCTATTACATCTGTATATGTATGTTCTGCAAAATTTTGAAATGGAAATACAATTATTAATATTCTTTATTTTGACACTTCAATCTACTTTATTCAGTATACTTACACTACTAATGAGCCGTGTTTTATTTTAAATACCGGCTCATTAATTTATGAATCACAACCCGAAATTCCATTCCGAACGAAATGTATCGGGAATACAGATATAAAACTAAATTTTGCAATTTATAGCTAATATTTATTTCATTTTCATCAGAATAAATATCTTCGGCCACAGTATGCATCTGCAGATGGGTTTTTTTCGATTCTCGAAGCTTGACATGAATTCGTTAACATGGAACCCCATCTGTGTTCACGGAGAGCTTTCTTTTATTACATCAATCAATCAATAGACAGTAAACAACAATTTTGAAGAGTAAGAAGTCATTTTGGACTAAAAGGCAGCAGTTCTTGCAAACACAAAAGTAGAAGAGTATGACACATAAATAAAAGCGACAGAAAATTATGTCTGCAACACAGTGCGGCCTTGGTTACAGAATTCCTCTATAATAACCTTGAAATTCGCAAAAATACAAATCCAAAGACATCAAAAATAAAACTGGTTGTCAGATAAAATAGTATAATATAAAAATAATAACAAAATACACTAGGGTAATGCATAAAATAAAATAAAAGTAAATATTATCAAATACGAATATCAAAAATACAAATATATCCAAACAATCAACTTCAGAAATGCAAAGAAAAAAAATCGCACTTTACCTAGTCAGAAGAATTTAAAGTTTAAATTGCGGAATGAATTAAATTCTCGTCAAAACTTTGGAATGACAATTTGAGAAGGCCAGCTACTGTGATACGAAATACATGTGTAATCCCGCCGTAACAGAAGTCGTTTTCGACAAATGGGTTCATGAAAAAATTGTCAAATACTTAATTAATATTCTGTAGTGTTCTAATTAGTTGATAAAAATTCATAAATTCAATATCGCGATAATTTTTTAAAAAGTCAAAATTAGCAGGGGTTTTTTATTTGGTGCTCTACTTTTTTTAAAAAAATTTTGACACAAAAACATTCTTGTTTTTGATAAACAGCTATCTGTAAATGCTTCTTTCAATTCATTTCAAATGCTTTTGCATCACAAATATTATTGAAGAAAAAATAATGAACAAAAAATTATATTCACCATTTTGGAAGATCTATAAAATTTTAAATCTTATCTCATTAAAAATAAGGGCCTGGTAGTAAGGTCTCGGCTTCAGTACCGCAGGCTTTTCAGGTTCGAGACCCGATTCCACTGAAGAACCGTCTTGTAAGCCAACGTCCCGTTTTAAAGCAGCACTAAGGCTATTTTGGGATGGACTCGAAATTTGAACCATGTTCAGATGACACGGACGGCGTCTTAACTGGCATCACCTCACCGAACTTCCCCGTCCCCGTGACACCAGCGGGAGATCGTTTAGCCCCGACGGATTTAACTTGCACCAAACCCGTTTAAACATTGGCTCTTTGGTAGAATCAGACCTCGAATCTGAAACCTTACCACCAGACCACTGCAGCCTGAATGCATTGTAAAAGTGCATATGTTTGTGTGGTTTAATATTAAGTTAAAACCATATATTTATGATTCCAAATATCTGTTTATCTCATATTCAAGATATCTCTATGACGAATTCAAGAAGGTTATAGACCCTATTATTCAAAGAAATGGGTACTTTACAGCCGTAGAAAATATCCTTTTGTACATGATAAATGATAAACGTAAAATTCAGAGAGAACTTGGTTTACGACTGGCTTTAAAAGCAAGAACAGAAAGTAGACGTGGAGTCAGGTGGTTTAAAGTTCCAAAGATAAAGTTTGATACAAAAGGTTTACATCGACATGATCTCATGGCTTGAAAATGATATAACTGAACCTCCCACCCCTTTTTAAAACATTCTTCCAGGGATTCTTTCAAAGTGTTACATATTTCACTTACAGAAGGATCCTTCTTTGAAGCAGTTTTGAGACTATGTCTAATATAACAGTAGCACTTCATAACAGATTCGTAAGTAGGCAGTTTAACTTCAAACAAATCACTAAATTTCCAAAAAATAGGACATTCGGACATTTGTTTTATCTTCTAGTCAAAGCAAGTTTTACTCAGAACAAAGCACACAAGTACACAAACTCACAAATCACTTACGTTAATAAGTTACACAAAGGCGCAGTGGAGATGCCAACTCAATTGAACTCGCCAGAGTTGCGAACCTGACACCAGGTTTGAGCTTGTCACCACTGGTAGACAAATCTCCACCATCGCTCACTAACAACCGCTCCGACGATGACTCGGAGTCCTGTATGCCATACCAATGCAATAGTCAAACTGTTTTTATATTTTTATTCATATTGTGCCTATTTAAAACTTTTTATTTCACCATTTTGACATACAAAAATATTGGAAAAAGCTCCAAAAATTGGTTTTTTATGAAACTTTAACATCTTTGTGGCACCTCAAGATGTACTCCAATATTTTTTATATTTTTAATTTATCTTATATATACCAAAAAGTAACTTTTCCGCGCTTTTATAAATTAAAAATCAAAAGTTGATTTCTTCAATCCACCCTAATAACACGTCAGAGATAGAGCTGTGCGTAGAGCTTCAGGCTCCCAAGCGTTTTTGAAATGTTTGATTCCGCGTTTACTGTTCAGTTAGATTTCGCTTTTAACTTTAAACAAACCATAGGATATGATTTTATTTACAATTTTACGAAAAAATATAATTGAAAAATGAATTAAATGCCGATAAGTAATATATTTCACCATTTTAAACTCAATGAATGAGATGATATATTAGTTATGAAGTTATGTTTTTTCAAGGCATTTCAAGTATCCTCTCATATTAACTATATTCAATCAAATAGTTTTGATATAGAAACATTTTAAATATAAAAGTTCTGCGATCAAAATTAATTGTGAATCTCCGAATACTACTTCTTTAGCAGATTTTTGAACAGTTCAACAACTATTAAGCGAAAACTCCTCCAATGAATAGCATATTCTTGGACACAAAATAGCCCTAGTGTTGCTTCAAAACGGGACGTTAATATAACCAAACCAAACCAATATTCTTGGACACTTAGCAAATGCTCTAAAATACTGAGATTTAATTCTTCATAATTCGGTTAAACTTACTAATTGAATAGTGAATTTTTTAAAAAAAAAATATTGATATATAAAACCATATTTTACTAAAAAATCAAATTATCAATTATCATTATTACTAGTAGTGTGCAGTCCATTCATCTTAATGAATTACTAAGAGGAAAATGCTAAGAATATTCAATGGTGTGTGGTTTTATTTAATATTTATTTTGATTCGCAATTCTGTATATTCTATTTAAATTTAAATTTCATGTCTGTGAAATTAAAAGTATATGTTTAGAAATTACAAATATATTTCTACGAATTAACATCTCTATTTCAAATTTGTTCTTTTAGAAAGCTTGAGAATTATTGTGATGAAACTGTATAATGAATGTTATGAAATTACATATTATATTATGATGAAGTAGAAAATAATTTTGAAGTAAATAGTACACATAAATTTGACAATTTTAATTTATAAATTAGTTCTTTTTAAATTAGAAGGAATCATGAAGGATGTTTAAAAAAATGGAAATATGCAAAATGAAAATCGAATTATGTAGGATTAATGGTATAAAAATTAATATTTGCTGGGATGTATGAAACAATGAAAAAAAAATCAACCGAACTTTAAATTTGCTTCAAAATGAAAACTAATTTTGAAACTTAATTTCTTATAATTGCTCTTAAATAATCCAATTCTGCCAAATTTTGAAGCATACAATGTACTATTAATGCAAGTGTAAGTTAAAGTTGAATTTAAAATTAATAAAAGAATTTTATTAATGGAATTCTTCGCTATAACTATAATCAATATCATCATATGTATACCGCATCATCATAATACTTATAAGATGCATTTTAATTATATTATAACAAATAGGACAGGCGAATAGTATAAAAATTTTAACCAATGTTTTTTCATAAATAAAATAATTCACTATGATAACATAAAATATTATTCTTAACGACTTTTAATGTAATTTTTCAGGGCAGTAGAGGCCTTGCGGTAAGGCAGACCTCAAAACCGGAAGCTTTCAGGTTCGAGATCGGAATTTGGAGACATGGTTAAATAATGAGGACGACAGAGCTGGGCACCCCATTCTTCACACCTTCGGGAGGACGTTTGGCCCGGACTGATTTAACGTGCACCAGACAGTTACAAGACGGTTCTTCGGTGGAATCAGGTCACGAACCTGAAATCCTGCGGTTCCGAAGCCGAGACTTCACAACCAGGCCACCGCAGCCTATTTTTTTGTTTGTAGTATCAACAAATAAGTACGTTTCTATTTCCAGTAATATTTTTATTTTGTCTCTACAGCAATTAGACGCCAGGTTATAGCTAACTATTGTAATGTAAGTGAGGCTTATTTATAAGCATCTAAGAACTTAATTTGCATTTTTTGAAAAACGAGTTATTTTAGAATTCTACTACACGAGTATCGTCATATCTCAAAAAAAAATTAATCAAGATTTCTTAATGAAGTTTATATTTAGTACTCATTATGTTTTTACAGAATGTAATGAATTATGGATTTGATGCTGAATACTCTAGATGTGGATTTGTGATGTTTTAATGTAAATATCGCCAAAAAAAATTCCAAAATTTTATATATTACATACAAAAAATTTATTTTTGATTATAATTCTTAGATAACAGTTTATTGCACTCTAAGATATATCACACATGTAATATTTCAAAGATAAATGTAAAGCTGTAACCTTTTTTTTTCTCTCTCTCTCTAGAACAAATTCTAGTTTTTGCAATAAATCAACTGCTATCTAAGAATTTGCAAATAAATGCTAAAATTTATATCAAAATATGCGTTTTCTTTAAAAGCTACATATATGATTAAATAATACCAATTTTATTCATTATTTTATCCTTATATTAATAAAAAAGCACCACAAAATATTTGTGGATTTGTTTAAAGCCTCTTCTAACCTAATCGGATGTTTTAAAGCTCCTAAAAACTCATCAAAATCAATAATTACTTCATGTTAACCGAGAGATGTATTCATTATAGTATACTTTTATTCTTAATTGAAAGCTGTATATTGATATAATCTAATTTATTTATATGAATTTTGCATTTTCATCTTCTTAAACAAAAGGAGAAAGTAATATATTTTATGAAAAAAAATTTAAAAATAATTAAATTTATAAAAATGGTGATAATTTAAAGAGTTTATATTGTTTTTTTTCAGTTAATTAGTAAGGTACTAACTGTAGTTTTAATTTTAAAAGTAGCCAATTACTTATGACAGTATTTCGTTTCTAAATCATGTCTCAAAGAATTATCCTTCCTCTGACCTAGTTGTTATTTTGCCAACTATCGTAAATTATTCCAGTGAGACAGAAAAAAAATAGAAGTAACATTGAAGAAGAGTTCGTTTGTTAAGGTAAGAAATTACCATTAAAATTAATTTCACTCTTTCTTATTTTATTCTTTGAATCTTTTGAAATACTTACAGCATTTCAAACAAAACATACCTTACGATTTTTGACAGTCAATGTAAAATATTACAAAATTATTACTATTTAATTTTCAAATTTTTTTTAATTATAATACAGCGATTTATCTCGTAATAAACATAATGGTATTAAAACAAATGAATTTGTTACAATTGTTGTAACTTCCTTGCAAACAGCAATAGGAAGAAGCCAAGTATCCTTGAAACTTTTAAGCAAATATTCTAGTAAAGGTGTTATCCTTTCTACCCCCCCCCCTTTATAAAATTGCTGTCCTTAACCAAAGACATAAAAGCCATTAATGTTCTGATTTTTATTTTCACATCGTAGTTTATTAAAATTTGTACTGTACATTACCTAAATGGCATTATCAAACAATAATTTATCTTTGGCGATTTATGTTTGACATATACGGTTAATACACGAGTGTCGGAAACTCAAATAGGTAATTGGGATGTATCTTTTTTCGTCTAATTTATATAAAAACTAAACATAATACAACACTTATTATCATAAGATGAAATACCAAATTTCATTTATTTAAATCATTGTGTTTTTGAGTTATCGAATTTACAGACCGATGTCAATCAACACATTCAGGGATTTAGTTCCATATATGATGTGGATCTACTTTATAGATGCTGAACTTGTTTGCCAAATTTTATCAATCTAGCTTTTAAAGTCTTTTATTTATCATGCTCATTTCTATTTGGACAGGCGGACAGACAAACTTTCTGGATTTCGTAAAAAAAATTGATAGAAAACTACAAATGTACTGTAAAGATCAAGTGTCAAATTTTTTTCCGGATAATTTGAATCGGTTTCTAGTTGCAGTTTTCACAGTATTCCTAAAATGTATTCTTCGGTTTCATAGTGATATTAAACTGAGAGATTTGTCAAAATCTCCAGTTCGAATTTTAATGACGATTCTATTGATCTTTGAATATTTCGTATGCGAGAAATACAATACAAAAGAAAGTTCAAAGTTTTATTTGAGTGCGTAATAATTGCCTAATGTCACTTCTCTTGTATAAAAATTCCTCAGTGACTCCACAAGTAATTATTCTCCGTTTAACATCAATTAATGCCTTTATTGTATGTTCATCAGCTTCAATTGACCTTCCACAACGTGGTGCATCGTCAACATCAAAATTGCCGGATCGAAATTTTGTAAACCAGTTTTGGCACTAGCATTCTGTTAATACATCTTCCTCATATACATTGGATATTTTTTTTCTTGCTTAAATAGCATCTTTACCTCTTCGATAGTAAAAAAGTAAAATAGCCGAAAATGCTGCTTTTCAATTTCCATATTTGAAAGAGCAACAACCAAAATCAATCTGACTTTTTCCCAAGCAAGCCTTTCTATATCAGTTAACAAAATATCTAAATGATTATGAGGCTTAAATGTGAAATTGCCTGTGAAAAAAAGGCCATTAAGTTCTCTTTTATATGCTCTCTCCTAGAGATGCACATTTACGTTCTTCAAAATATATCACTGTTGGAATCACAATCGTAGGAGATCCACTGAATTTTTCTAAAAGTCGAGCATGAGGACCCACAGAATAGGTAGATTCTCTAACAAAAATCAGCAAGAAAAAAATTCTTGTGGGTCTTTGTATGAAAAAGACACAAAAAAAAACATCATTTTATTATTACATTATTCTGACTAAAAACAAAATTTAATTTAATTTCTTTTTTGAATGATCTTAATGCCATTATTGTTGTTCGCGGAAGAAAAAAAAATCTTAAAATTCTTTATTTTAAGCAATAATTTTTTTAAGATAAATTATTTTCCCCATTATAGCTATAACCTGTTAGTTCAGTTCTACTGATCAATATTTATCCTTTGCAGTACTAATTACATATATTAATTAATTACACAAAACATGTATTAAAAACTTACTGATAGTACTTGTTAAAAAGAAAAATTAACTTGCAAATTGCCTTAATGACATTTTGCTTCATTAAAAACTCATAAGAAACATTTACTAATCAGCAATTTTTTAAAAAATTCTCTTCTTAAAAAGGATTGAAATTCTTTCAAATTCTTCCGTTTTTAATTCCTTTCAGAAACATCTTTACATTCCATAGAATTTTTCATGGTTACAACAGAATAGCAATAAAAAAACAAAATTCCCAATTTGATTGTTTATACTTGCTTCTAAAGCTTCTGAATTTTTTGAACCTTTAAGTTTGTAAAGAATCCTGTTTATTGATTTAAAAGTCATTCCCACTTTTTTCTTTTTATTTACAGGAATTTATTTATTTTTCTTTAAAGGCCACTATTTATTTCATCTTCATTATCGCTAATGAATATTTACGATATAAAATCAAAAGAAAATAAATAAAGAAAAGTTTGTGTATTGTTTGCGTAAATATAATTTCGTTAACGGCGCAGAATCTTTGCTGATTCTTAAGAAATTCTCTCACATTGTAAACAAAAAATAATCGAGAAAAATCTTTTATTATGCATTTTAAAAGGAAATTATTATAAAATTAAGCTTGCAGTAAATTTTACTAGGTGTTTAAATATAGCTTGGGCCGAAAAGCAGAAATCTTTTTATAAAATCTCTTCAACATAGAAATTTTGTAGCAAAATTTATTAGAGCTTAATTGTTGAGGTAAATAATGAGATGAAACAATTTATTTAATGATGTTTTATAACCACTGTGTTATTAATGCAGAATTCTAAGAAAAAGGCTGTAGAATTTTTCAAACGTTAGATACTGGCTGTCTCTGGTAACAAGTTTTTTCGACTGGTTTAATAATAGCTAAAAATTTAAATTAACTCTTTTACTCTTAAATCCGATTTTAGAAGCTACTTCAGTAAAGCAACCTACACGTCAATCAAATTTTGATATGCATGTAGTGCTATTTATAAGCCTTACGCCGTATTATTACGTTATATTATTCGCCTGTCTAATTTTCTGGCATTTTAACCCGAGTTTGAACTTGGTTATTATGAATCATGAACTGTTTAAACTTCAACTGATTCTCTAACTTCCTTGCTCAATAAATCATATTCACAAAAAATAAAAGTTCAGATTGTAAAATCATTCGACATTGAAATTTTAAATGCATTATGAAATATATTTCATAATTCCGCAATACTATTATACTCAGACAACATTTCAATGAATATCTAGGATGATTTTTCAACGAAATTTTTTCCGATTTAATGCAAAATTTAGCATATTACAATAATAAAGCGATTTTAAGATAAAAGAAGATTAATATATTTTGATGCATCGAAATATATTACAAACAGGAGCGGCAGTTTTTAAAACAGGATGAATTTTAAAAGACTGACGTTGCTTACTTGCTTTTTTTAATTTAAAACAAAAGAAATTTTCAATAACTTTATTAAACACATGCTTTCAACATAAACAGTTCAACATAAAACAATAAGTCACATTTTTTATCAGATCTGGTAATTTTTCATCTCCTTAATGCCTATTATCCTTGTTCTGAATTTATCTTTCGAATTCGGCTGCGTCCTCTGCAAACATGAGTACCGATGTTGCACCGATGTTTTTTGGTACCCATTTTAGTTTTTCTTAATTATCTTTGAAACTTCCCAGTTTCCACACTACACGCTTATATCAAATTACAGAATATAAAATTCCTTGCATTTTCAAGCTTTTATTTTCCTTCAAGTTTTAATATTTTTGAAAATAAGTGTCCTAAACTACTTTTTCGTTTTAAGTAATTTCCGACCCCCTATATCATAAAATCGGCATGTTTCCTACAAGAAAAAGAATTGTAAGAATGTGCTTTCACTCATAGTTAGAACATCATTTGTTATTTTTTAATTAATTTTTTACAGTTTCCACCAATTTTCGACCCTTCTATATTTTTGCGATTTTCACCTACTAAACGTCGTTTGGTAGGTGTTGTTATTGTATGTTGTATGATGATTCTTTATCCTCTTTATGCCTACTATCACCCCTCTGAATTTTTCAGTGGAGTTCTTTAACACCCTGTATATGTTAATGTACATCCATTGCAATTTAATTTGAATAAAATAGAGGACTTTTGATTTAAATCCTTACATTCTTGTTGTAGCTAATCTCCACCAACTAGGATTATTATATTTCCTATTGTTGAAATCTGAACTATGCTGTTTCTTTCATAGATCGTTCTTGTTACAAATCACTATCTCCGGGGAATTGTTTTCCTTCTGATATTCTGGTGTGATGAAATTCAGAATACTTTTCCGTTAACGATAAATATATACTATTTTAATAATTTAAAAATTTGATCTTCATTTAATCTATCTAAAATTCAAAATTCATTCCAAACGCCTAGAGCCATCTTATGGTGAATTTGGAGATTCATTCGTGTCGTTATTTGAAAATATTTATGATAATAAATCATGAACTGAAAATTTAAAAAATTGAATTTGCAATCGCAAATTTCAAATTATCATGTGAGAACATTATTATTTTTTTAAACCACATGGTATCAATCCGACATAAAAATATCATTTTCTCACTTGATTCATATTTCGCAATTGCCACCATTTAGAAAAGCGATGGCTTTTGACCATCTCAAAATCAATCGAGTTCTAATTTTTTTTATCTGGAGGTCAGATTTTTTTTCTCTTTTTTGTGAAAAACCAGTTTTAACTAGTTGAAAACAATCACGTGACTATTAAATTACGCATTCGTCGCTGTTCAAAAAATTATATTAAAAAAAATCACCTCAAAATCATTTAAGCTCCTTTTTTTTTTTTT
>JAPMOR010046007.1:214577-237034 GCA_026543865.1 Argiope aurantia | reverse complement strand
ATATATATATATATATATATATATATATATATATATTGTTATGAACGAATATATATATATATATATATATTCGTTCATTCTTATTTTCTTCTATGTGTTTTTGGGGCGACAACTTTTTACGACCCTTCCCTTTATTGACCAGGCAGGATAATCGGGTTCATCGCGAACATTCGCGCCAAAATGTAATTTTTTTAACGATAAATCTTAAATGAGATAGCCTTCTTTACCATTTTCTAATAGCACTAAAAGTAAAAAATTGATGACTCAAAAACAATAAATAACCAATTTTTTGCCCTTGCATTTTGTGGCTTCGAAAACTTGAAACCAAAACAACATCATGTTCTTACATAATAAAAGACATAAACATCTCAAATAAATAACAAAAAATATATATATCATTTCATTTCTATAATAAAATTACGGTTCTTAGAAAATAATTTTTATTTCTCTTCATTTCTTCCGAAAGAAAAACATATTGTCACCTTTTTCATTGGCAAAGCCATCGCCGATTCCGCCAGTTTGGAAAAAATATGATTAAATAGTATTTAGGGAGAGAAGAATTTACTTCTGAAGATAATCTCATCTAGAGAAGATGTTTCTCTGATTTTTTTGTTTGTCTGCTGTTGCTGTTTTTTTAATTCCGTCCAACAAACAGCTTTTGACGAAGATTAAAAACATTCATTAATGTTGGCGATGGCTCAATTCGATGAGACTTTATTGCCACTGCCAGAAGAAAAATATCATTTGTTGGTAAATCTCGAGATTAAGGTCGATCTCGTACGAATGGAAAGCTCGGCTTACATCAGCTTTCATCAGTTTTCTTCGCTTTTTGTGCCATTTCTGATGTAAGTGTATCAGATCAAGCATTTTCCTGTTGAAGGAACATTTTTCTTGTAAGATGAATTAACAGCTTTTGCTTTATCTACTTTTTCTTCAGAGGGATAATATATTTATTTTAATTGATCCCCCGGGATGAAGATAACTTGATAATGTTTGCGAATAAACGTCTTTGAGATAAAACATTTAGTTTTAAGATAAATTAATGAGAAAGAATAATGAAGATATATATAGGGAAAATACAATACTGTAGTAATTCTCAATAAAAATTTCAAGATATTGCTGCCAGGAATGTAGCATAATAAATTTATAGCAATATATAAAGTGTTCGTATTGAATGGAACAATAAGAATAGCATAGTACGAATTCTTTAATTAATTTCTTTACCTGAAACAAATTTATTCTGAAAGTAGTCGCCTTTGACGACCAGCTGCTCAAACGGACTTGCCTATTGAGCGCCAACACACAGACACACACACATTCATCCTTATTATAAGTATAATTATAGATTATAGATATAGATATAGACGTACGAGTTTTTCTGGCAACAGCGATAATTCTTCCAATAACGAAACTGCCGCCAACAGAAAGCGTACTTCGCCGTTTTTATCAAAAGGTTGTCATCCATACAGAAGAAAGTATTCTGCATTTTGGAATATGTCGAAATATCTTCGTTTACCGTCGTTCAAAGAGATTTTCGCTCGCTATTTTGTAAAGAACCACCGCAACATCACAACATTGAACGGTGGGTGAAATATTTCCGGATACGAAATACTTACATAAGAAAATCAGCCAAGATCGAAATCTTTGAAAAAATTCGGGAAGTCCTGAAATATTAACATATCATACGAATGCAAAACTGAATATGCCTCAGACAATGGTTTGTCGTATATTACAGAGACGTGGCTTGTGTTAACTTTCTGATTGTTACCATTAGTAAGGGATTTCAGAAGGCCATATATAGAACAACAAAGGAACATGATTAATTGTATTCCAAGGTAAATGTGATGGTGAATTTGATTGATCAAAATAAATTTGCAGCACTCGTAGATATACTTTATATTCCTCCCATTCAATATAGATAACCTGTATTACTTTTTTTACTAAGAATTTGTTTTAGAACAGTACATCGTCTCATATTCCCACATCCAAAATCAATCAATTTAATGAGCATTTCACCAGAATTTTATTAAACACCAGAATATTTACAGAAGGTAAAACAGAGATAATAAATATATGTACAGAATTTACAAACATATAAAAATGATGATAATATG
This sequence comes from Argiope aurantia, assembly GCA_026543865.1. Taxonomy (NCBI): domain Eukaryota; kingdom Metazoa; phylum Arthropoda; class Arachnida; order Araneae; family Araneidae; genus Argiope; species Argiope aurantia. The sequence continues at coordinate 234,920 of JAPMOR010046007.1, read as the reverse complement.
AAACCGTTTACTACGGTTTTCTACTTTGAAACAGGATAGAAAAATGACCTGCAGTAATAACATGCAGATGATTATTATGAATTTAAAAAAAACACGAGTTTTGAGATCATTGCACTTGTTATCATAACATAGTAGATGAAGATGTGGTCAAAAAATCTAATATAAAATAATTTGGTTAATGGATGCAAAGAAAATCTGTATTAAAAAAGATATTGTTACAAACCTGCAATGCGGTTTCCCAGCATAGTTTGTTCCACTATCAGAAAGAAAGTTTTACAGTCATCTGAATGGGACGGAATCCAGGTGTGCGTCGGAGGTCCCAGAGCTTGGCGACAAACTTCGCGACCAATTTGGCGACTTTGGCACCAAAATGGATTATACCCGAAACATTGAGAATTTTCCCGATCCGTCCAGTAAGAACCGAGATACGCCTCGAACGTTCCTGATTGGTTGAGAGGCTTCTAGCCCCGCCTCCCGAGACCTATAAAAGGAAGCAACCGCAGCTGCCAGAGGAGGTAGACGACGGAGTAGTCCGAGTTCGAGAGCAGCGGAGTCGAGTCGAAAAAGTCAAATCAGTAGTCCGGGTCCGAGTCGGAGAAGTCCGAAGACGGAGGGTCGAAGTCGACGAAATCAGTCAGAGTGGACAGAGCGGAGTAGTCGGAAGCGACGGAGTCAAACTAGTGCTGAACTGAGCTGTGCGCTACTGTCTGCAGTAGATTCTGGTTGTATGCTACATGTCTCGGGTGAAGATAATCGTCTTCTGTGCTGTATATAGTTGTCGCTTTTGTGCTGTCCTGTGTATCTTCGTGTAAATAAACGTCGTTGTTTTATTTTCTACTGCCGTCTGCTGATTGAACGTTCTCCACACCATATAACTCCCACTATCCTAACGAACCCCACGGTAAAAATTCGTAACAATATTTATGGATGCATATGTGTGTGAAGAAACTATGGTGTTATTTTTCCCTTTGTCCTGCCTTTAGTGTATGATGCATTCGTTATATGGGAAATCTGCACTTCGATGGGTATCAAGTGTCAATTCCCTAAGTTTTAAAAGATTATCCACATTTGAATATTCTACGTATCTATCAATTTCATTCTTCTTATAATAATCTAAAATACAATTTTCATAAAATTTCTCTCCCTTATCTTTTAATTTAAAAAAAATGTAGTCGTCTTTGGCAACCAATTCGTTCTCCGGAATTATGAATTATATTTAATTTCAATTAAATCGTTTAGATGAAACTTCATGTAAATGATTCCATTAAATTGTCAGACATTAAAGCTGTTTTGTTTTAAAACTTTTGCATATGCTCTGTTCATTGTGCATATGAACTTTTCTAACGAAAGCAAATCCCTCAATATCATAGATTTACTATGTTCGGTTTATTTCTAAATTAATTTAGCGATATCGTAACTTCATTTGTTTATTATTCTTATAAATATTAAATAAGATTCTTCTTTAGCTTTTAACTATAGAAAAAATCGTGCTACTGGCATTATTGATAAAGATAATTTTTTTAGATTTTAAAATGATGAAAAAATTACTTTTTTGCTGAAATAATTTTAGAAATTAGAGCGAAAAAAACATAAAAAAAATCTCACGTATTTTTTAATTAATTAAAATTTGACCAAAATCACTCATAGTCGCACATTCTAACCTCCAAAGTATAATTGGTCAAATGTGGAAGTTATAGTTCAAATTCTCTAGTCTAGAGAGAGCCAACACACACATTGATTTTTATTATAGGTATAGATGATTGATTTCCTTTGTTTGATTTGAATTTTTTGTATTCTTTAAAGTATATCTAAATGATTCGGTCGATTATACATGCAAATATTATACAAGTTCGTGACTAAGATAGGATTTTTAAGTACTGTTAAAATACAAGACAATGTGCTCGATATGGACCATATATATTGTTACAAATCTGTAATGTTGCTTCCCAGCATCGTTAGTTCAATCACTGGAAACACCAATTTACGATCAGCTCCGTTAGATGTTGATCGGGTGTCGAGTCGGTGATCCCAGAGCTTGGCGACTTTGGACACAAAATAGATAGTAATGAAATCTTCCAGTATTTTAGCGATTGAGCCAATAGAAACTGAGATATTCCTGATTGTTCCAGAACATTCTCTGGTAACGACGGAATAGTTGGACCAATTCGGTGAAGAACAAGCGTTGTGTGGAGTTCAGGCGATTACTGAATTGAGCTGTGTGACAAGTGCTGGTCCGAGTTTTATTTGTCTGTTTGGAAACTCTTTGTATTTTTATGGACGTTGAAAATTTTATTCCGTCTAATCCTATAGTATGTTTATTGTGGAAGCAGCATCGAGTCGTGTGTGAATAGCTGGTCGTGTAGTAGTGAGTCAGTAGCTGGATACAGCTAAAGCAGGAGACAGTGGTGAATTGCAGACGTTTGGAGAGACCGTAGAAGGAAGCTAGGCAGATTCCCTCCTTCTGCTGAATTCTGTCTGGGCGTTTTGTGTGCTGTGGTTGTCATTGTTAGCCATTACTACTTGTGGGCTACTGCTTGTTGTAATGTGCTGTTGGGTGTTGCCCGCATTCTTCTCGGCTGCATATTTGCTTCCTTGTATTCGTGTTTAATAAAAGTTGTCGTCCATTACTAAAGAACTATTTATCTCGTCGACCAACAAATAGAAAAACAACCCACGGAAGTATCCGTAACAATATGTACACACATATTATATGTCTAGAGCATCTAGATAGCATAAGGAGTTCGACAAATGAAAATTGGTATCGGCTTTTATATCCCACATTTCTTAAAAAATTTGCACGAAATCTTTTAAAGGGAATTCTGTCAGTTTGTATGAACAGAAAAGTTTTAACTCAAAATTGTAAAAACTGCTAAAATGAAATTTCGTTGAAGGAGGTAAGATTGATCATCCAACTATGAATCTGTGAGATGCTTGGGAGCATATTGATAAAGTAAAAGATTTCAAATCGTATTTTCTGTTATATTTATTTTACAATTTAAAGTTAAAATCTCTAAATATATGTGAAATAGTCGGATTAAAATATAGGTTGTTGTTTTTGTTTTATCTCTCTGATAATCGATTCCTTAAAATGTTTTAAAGCTATATGGGCCCTTTTCGAAAATCAAAAAAGTATAAGGATTGGTGCTCTGCCATCAGGGCTCGAGTTTTCACTCGTGATTACCAAATGACACAAATTCCAGCTTGTGTGGTACGGAAGTTTGGAGAAGGGTGCCAGATAAGGTGTAGTCCTCGTCATATGGTTCAAAATTATGAGGTCCGTCCCAAAAGAGCCCTAATGTTGTTTTAAAACGGCTCGTCAATATAGCTAAACCAAACCAAACGATATAAATTCTACCACTGCGGTGGAAGTTAAAAAATCTCAGTTCTAAATAAAATTTGAACTGATAAATTATAGGTTGGCAAACATAAGAATTACACCTGCATATAAAGAAAAGAAATCCTTCAACACGTGTCGAAAAATTGTTGACTTAAGAGAGAAAATAGATTTTTTTTAAATAATAAATGTTGAAAAGTGTTTATACATTGCTTTTAAATCGCTTTCAAATACAAAGACACTATAATTTCATGGAAAACAGCTTTTGTTTAAATAAAAAAAAAATCAAAAAGAAAAAAAAAGATAATCATTTGAATGATTATTATGTTTTGGAAATTTGAATAAATGTTTTAATTACATACTATTTAAAATATTTATCAGGGCTACAAAATTCACGGAAAAGAAGATTATTCCAGATCCAAAAAAATATATATATGCGAAGAACTCTTGTTTTTCTTTTTAATGCCCCTTTTGCTTCCTTAAAAGTCTAAAATCTGATAACCTAATTAGTATTTTTAATCAGCTTAGCTTATGTACTTTGATCTTATGAATTTGAATATTTATTCTACAAACAATTCAAACTTTGTTTTTATTTAAGTATTAGATTTTCAAAGGAAATGGGAAAACAAAATAAGCTTTAACTTAAGTGAAAAAAAATTGTTATCGTGCTTAGTGTTTAATTAGGAACGACATAAAAATACGATAATTGCATTCGAATGATGATATTTATTAGAATATCGTAAGACGAAACCTTACAAAAAGAAAGTATAATATTTTTAAATTGTGAAACTTTTTTAATATGATGAAACCTTCATAAACATAAGAAAAATTACCCCTTAATATACGAACTTATTCTGTCTCTTCTTATTTATCTCAGATCATTCTGTTATTTTTATCCACATATGCATGCACATGTTAGAAATGTTTAGCCAAGAATGTTAGAAGAAGAGTTAGCCAATGTTTAGTTAGAAATGTTTAGCATACCGTTTTAAGGCAACACCTGGGATATTTTGGGATGGACCTCGTAACTTTGAGTCGCGGCCAGATGACGAGGACAACTGAGTTAGCAGCCCCTCTCCAAACTTCTGCGCCACACCAGCTGATGGACGTTTGGTCCCGATGGATTTAAATTGCCCCAGTCCTGGTTACAAAACGGTCCTTCGGTGGAAGCAAGTTTCAAACTTGAAACCCTCCGGTTCCGAAGCCAAGACCTTACCACCAGGTCACCGCGGCCCCGAGGTGTTAGTTAGGAAATATTAACATTCCGATTGAATTTAGTATTTTTACAGAATCTGTCGTGTTGGAGCGTTTTTGGCGATTAATCCCTGGCAGGCAGTTAATAGTATCCAAAAATCGAATTTGTGCTTTAGACGCATTTTTTTTTTCTTCAAATGATTGAAACAAAAATTTGACATAAAACTACACATAAAGTCAAAAAAATCATGTGCTAAATTTGATAAATTTGATTTGTCACTCAGTTTTTTATTTATCGCATTTATATATTTCTGAAAGTAGAACCTACAGGCGGTCAATTCCTTGTTGTATTTCGCTCAAAATTTGGTAGGCTATACTAAAGATGTTAAATCTTGTACCGAATTTTATACAAACCCGAGACCTCAGCACCAGGTCACCGCGGCTCATGTTAGAAATGTAGTAAAGTCTATATTATAATTACCGTCTAGCTTGAAATGTTGATAGAAAAACTAGCAAACAGCAAGTGATTGCCGTTATGACAAGCATTTGTTTACAACTTCTCAGGAGTGATGTGGAAGTTATAGAATATCTCAAGTAATACCAATTCTGCATATATTTGTATAGATAAGCCTATTTCTTTAAGCATTTCTGAAGTAACGTGATCCTCAACTGTTCGAGTACAGAAGAACACGATAATTATATAAAATATGTATGTATGAAAGCGTAAAGTGCATAATGGATAAAATGTTAGCACTTTTAATGTAGATCCTAATCAGATTTGGAACCAGATCCATAACCGCCCTCAGTGCCACTCATATATTTCACAATTTTGAATGATCTACACAATTTTGAATGATATAGTACAAGAATGAATAATACAATATCGGACAATATTGTGAAACCCACTGAGTTACCTTGGTAAAGGAATCGACAGTCTATCGGTCTATATTTTAGAATTATATAAACGAGATAATTCAAAAACCTAAGTGAATAAAACATTATTCACAGTTTTGATATTTTATTTCTTATCAAATTTTGTCGAAGTACTGAACATCTATCGGTGTGTACTTTCTCGTAGACCTAAATGTGATAATTCTAAAACACATTCTCCTTAAATAAATGATATTAGTGACTACAATTGTAGTTGAAGGATATAATATCGCACAAGATAGAATATTATAATACCAAAAAATATTGTACGATATTGTAAAGCAATTGACAGTCTGTCAGTCAGCCTTTTTGAACTAAGCAAACTCAATAATTAAAAAAGCTAAAAATCTAAGTAAATTAAATACTGTTCACGCTTATATCTAGATTATTATCAAATTTTGAAACAAGTTTGCCGAAGGGTTGACCATTTATCATCTGTACTTTCTTTTGAACATAAATTCGATAACTCCAAAATAAAATGACTTAAATATATGAAATTAGCGACTACGATTGTACTTCTGTACCTAATATTGGTTCCAATCAGTCTAGAAAAAGCCAACCACAATACATATTCGATTTTCATGTATTAACCGCATGCCAGCGATAATTAGCCAGAAATATCGCTAAAGAATCAGTAAAGTCTCCAGATTCAATCTGACGATTGATATTTCGTAGCTAGTTTTTGTCAATATTATGCAATTATTACGCAAGTGTCAGCCTTTCTTACTACACAACTCTCAATAGGACTCTGAAAATAAAATCAAGCACTCGTGCTATTAACGGCTTTGCAGATGGTCAGCAATTTTATGCGCGAAGAGAAGGATAACACTTTATTCTAAAATAAGAGGTACTGTATCGGGTAAGACCACTCTAGCTCGCCTTACTTACAAACGAAATATAGAAAAAAGAAGCATTGTAATCGTCAAAAAATCCAATTTCGATATTTTGGCAGATCTTTCCGATTTCAACATATATGGAGTTTTGTCTATATTTCAATCTGTAAATACAATACCACAAAATATAATAAGCTATAATAATGAAATTTGGTATGTAGTTTCGTAAGTAGCCATATAGTTATATCATATTTTAAACCCAATCAGTGGAAGACACATAAAAACTCTCGGTCGGATTTCTTAATTGTGTTTTGAAGCACACAGCCCGGATAGCGGCTCTCTGGTGGTAAGGCCTTGGCTTCGGAATCGGAGGATTTCAGATTCGAGACCCAATTCCACCGACGAATCGTCTTATAACTGAGTCTGGTGCACGCTAAATCCGTCGGGGCGAAACGTTTACCTGCTGGTGTGGTGTGGTGCGGAAGTTTGGAGGAGGTTACAAGCTCAGGTGTCGTCCTCATCATCTGACCTATGTTCAAAATTACGAGGTCCGTTCCAAAATAGCTCTAGTGTTTCTTTAAAACGGGACGTTAATATACTGACCTGAACCTAAGCATATAGGCATATTTTGTCATCATGCGAGGAATTCGAAGGAGCGATCACTGCTACTTGTTACATGAAAACAATTTTCCTTAAATGCATTAATTAATTCAGCAATTAATTATTATTTTTATGAGTGAGTATCTATTGAATTCCAGTACCAGTTACCTTCTATTTTTGTAAAATAGCACATAAAATCAAGGAACAATCAGCCAATACCATGACCATGCTTTTACCAATTTGAATACTTTTTGTGAAAGTCCATGGTTCTTAGATACGACATCCATGATCGCTTGCCTACATCCGCACTTCCTTTCATTCATCTCAAAAAGACTTCTTTATATATTCTATTGGATGTCTTTAATGTTCTCTATCCAGAAGCACTGCACGGATTTTGATAACTTTTATTTTCTCATATATGAATTGTAGTGAAATTTTTTAATTGTCAACTCGATTGTCAATTGTTTACTCGAGGTTTTAACTAATCTTAACTTTTAAGATCTCTCTGAGTCCGAGAAACACATTTTAAGCTTCGTGTTTATCTATCCGTCTGTCTTCCTGTAGACCAGAAATATCAAAAACTTTTTGAGTTAGACTGCTCAGTATGGAAACTTACGACCAAATTTGTTGATAACTATCATATTTTGAACGCAATCCATTCGCAGGTAATATGTTTCATTCCTGAATGAATACAAGTAATCTTGATAACTACAAAATCAAAGAACTAGATAGAAAAAATTTGGAAGACTGGTTTAGCATTTAAAAGATAGGTATTTGAACTAAATTCGTCAAATGATAGATTTTGTACTTTCGCATGAATGTGATAATTTAAGAAAGGGTAAGATTTAAAAAAATAATTGAAATTCGGAATGTTATCTAGGGACGAAAACTGCAGATCAGTGTCCAATTTTGGCTTCAATCTATCGGCAAAATGGCATCCAAAATGCATAATCGCACGATAGAATCAATAAAAACGCTAGATTCACATCAAAGATCTATATTTCATAACTTTTTAGCCAATGTCATGCAAAGTATTCGTGACTTTGCTGAAGCTCCACAATTTTTTATGCTTGACTGGTCATATGACTTTTTTGGAAGGTAAGCGAGAAAGTTTCGGAGAAATTATACCCTTAGGTGTTTATTTTATGATAACAGCTGAAGATCCCTGAGTGCATTGTAGCGATTCGCTAGAAGCGAGGACCGAACTCGCAACGTTTGGGTTCGTAGCCGAATAACAAGACCACAAGACAAAAGTAATTTCTTTTGTCTTGAAGTTGTTTTCTGGCTTATAATACTTCACCACATTACTCCCCCTCCAGTGAGTCGCAAGTGAGATGAACGTTATTTTTTCGCGTGGTGATTTTGGCTGTTGCGCCTTACCCATTTTTATTGGCTGATTATTTATCAGCTTGATTATTCTTTATTTGATGATTATTTTTCAGCTTGCTTTATTTTATTGTCTGATTATATTTCAGCTTGCTTTATTTTATTGTCTGATTATTTATCAGCTTGATTTATTTATTTATTGTCACGGGACACGAGTAATTACTTTTGTCTTGTAGCCGTTTTACTCTGCTAGGAAACCCAAACGTTGTGACTTCGGTCCTCGCTTATAACCAATCGCTACAACATTATCAATAATCGATCTTTTGTTTTTAATAGATATTTTTTTTAAAAATATCTATTTAAAAAATATCTAGAGTTTTATCCAAGAAAACACCTCCCGTGAACATTGACGTATAATTGTCAGGAAACATTAGCAATTGGCGTAAATTTGGCATTTTTACTGAATCGATTATGGCATCCGGGGTGATTAATCTCTGGTATGCGGATAATAGAATCTATGGTGTAAACATGTTTTTCTCAACCGATTAAAACAAATATTTGACACAAAACTGCACTTGCAATCACAAAATCCCGTATCTAATTTTATATATTTAAGTCATTGCTTCTTTTTAAATTATCGCGTTTATATGTTTCTGAAAGTACAGACCGACAGACAATCAATGCATTGTTGGTTTTGACTCAAACTTGGACATGTGTTTACATTATAGATGTTAAATCTATGAAATGAATCTTATCTGTCTAATTCTCTTCTTTTTGTAGTTATCGGTTTAACTTATATTCGAACAGCCGAACTGTCAGTCTTCTGAACAGATTCCACTCAAAATTTGAAGGAAATATGCAAATTTGTTCTAAAGATTGCATATCAAATTTCAACCATCTAGCTTAAAGCGTTTTTGAGTTATCTTTGTCACAGACAGACGGACACTTCCCAAAAAATGTGTCCTCTTGAACCTCTGCTTCATTCGTTGAACTCATTTCGCAGGTTTATTTCATCTCTTTATAATTACAGCTAAATAATCAGAATTTTCAATTCTTATTGCGAAAGAGTAATTTAAAATGTTATTTTCCTTTGTTGTGAAAGGTTTTAATTCATCAAAGTCGGTTAACATAATTTAATGAATTTGACTAATACAATGCGGAAACAGCTGTCGCCAAAGGTGGTTAGATTGTAATTAAAATCTCATCACGACAACGACTGCATCATATTATGATGGTGATTGAATTATGCGTATAATTAAAGACCATTCATTTGTCGCCAACTCCAGCTCATTTTTGAAAGTCTGCTATCATTCGTTTGTCATGCTGCCGCAATTTAACGCTTTTATAGCTACGAATTATTATTTTACCGTCTAAGGGGCAATACTAGTTTTTACAAGTTTGCTTTAATGCACTTTTATGTAACTTGCTTTTATGGATTATTATTTTTATAGCAAAATTTTCAATCAATATTTGAGCTTGAATTTTCATTTTTGTACATTTTTATGTTCAAGATGACCTTGTAATACTTTTCTTTTATTTTTAGTCCCGATGTATCAGCTAGTGGTTAGAGCTAAAAAAAATGAAAACATTTATTATTCTCAGTTGATAGGATCAATCAAAAATTGCTGTTTATGAGGTTTTATATCAAAACAAATGTATAAAAGCTAACTTGTTTTATAAAATATTGTTATAAAAGCTTATGTTTTAAATGTATAAAAGCTAACTATTCAGGCAATCAAAAGTTTCGATTGAATTCTGAATAGCATGCACAGCATTCAGTCAGATATTATTTTTATTAGATAAATCATCTATCTTTTTAGGTTATGAAAATTTCAATAAATCAAGTTTTATTAACTCTTTCGTCTGAACTTTCAAATGATTTGTATTATATCTAATATATGTAGCTTCAAGAAAAATAATGTGGAAAAAAGATTGCCACATAATATAAAGCAAGGAATTATACTCTTTTAAAGATATTAGATCATTACGCTTCGAGATATAATTTGTTCATTACTGTAAGGATTAGTTCCCCTACCTGACCCCAGATGGTACCGCATTCCCGTTGTCTTGAAAAGATTTCTTGTTTGCTTGTGGGTCCAGAAAAGTAGACGTTCACATGGAGGGTGAGCGATCAGTACCTCTCGAGGAAAATCAGGGCAAATTTATTTTAACGATCACGCGGAAACCTACCGGGTTTCTTTTGAAATGAAGAAAATAATTGTAGAAATTATGAAGAAAATAATTTTCATTGTCTAAAAAATATTCGTAACCTTAATATAGAATTGCTTATCAGAAATTTCATAAAAATAAGAAGCGGCTCGATGCAAATAAATTGATAACTAGTCATGAAAAATGCTTCCGGATTTTTCTTGCGTAGAATCTTGTATTTTTTGCAAACAGGAGCACAGAGTATGTGCTGACGAATAATGCAGAAATACTTGGATAGAAATATGTGCTCTATATTTGGCAATTACAGTTATACTATTTCATAGTTATTTACTAAATATTTAATAGTATAGATGATATAAAAGATAACTTTTATGAATCCATTGATAACACACTATAAAGCCGATGAAAATTATTTCCAAACGAAATCTTTGATGAAAACCTCTTCCGCTGCTGAAAAAATACAATAGCTTATGAAAATACAGACCATTTTAGTTCCATATTTGTTACGAATCTACATTATAGATGCTAAGCCTATGCACCAAATTTTATCTATCTAGCTTTTTATGTTTTTTTAGTTATCGTGTTAATTTATTTTCGGAGTTTTGGATAGACAGTATTTTTGTGAGTGGATTCCATGCAAAATTTTATTGAAATCTACAAATCTGGGGCAAAACCATACGCCAAATTTTCTCTGGATATCTCAAAGCATTTTTGAATTATATTCTTTACAGATAAACAGAGAGTATTCCTAAAATGGGCATTTGGGTTTTTGGTAGATCTAAAAAGTGCAGATTCATCAAACTCTCGAATTCTGATTTTTTGACAACTATTGTACTTTCAATGTGTGCATGAGAAAGTAAAATAGTCACATGCTGAATAGATAAAATGTTGAATATAGCAGTTACGATTGAAACAATAGAAATATACAAGCATGTCATGTTAATGTCAAAAAATTGGAATATCGGAAAACAAATGGATTAAGATTTATTGTTTTCAAACATTATGAATAACTAAGGCGAATAAGCATTTTGTTACAAATCTGTATGTTGCTTCCCAGCACCTTCAGTTCAATCACTGGAAAGACCATTTTACGATCAGTTGTGTTGGATGCCGATCGGGTGCCGAATCAGCGATCTCAGGGCTTGGCGACAAACATGGTGACTGTTTGGCGATTTCGAGACGAATTTGGTCACTTTGGCAATAGAGCCAATAGGAAACGAGATATGCCTGATTGTTGTAGAACCTTCTCTACCCTGCTCCAGAGTCTATAAAAGGTTAGCAGTCTAAGCCGAAGTCAGTCGTGTACAGAATCGTATATAGAATCGTCGAGATGTTTAGAACAGCATAGCGAATCAACGGCGGAATAGTTGGATGAGGCGTTATGTGGAGCTCAAGCGATTAATGAATTAAACTATGTGCCGAATACTGGAATTTATTGTAGAAGCGACAGAGTCGTGTGAGGAGTAGTCAGTCGTGTAGTAGTAAATAGGCAGCGAGCAAAAGCGAGGCTAAACCGAAGAGACAATGGAGAATTGCAGGCGTTTGGAGAGACCGTAGAATGTAGCTGCGTAGATTCCCTCCTCCTGCTGAATTCTGTCTGGCCTCTTTATGTTCTGTGGTTGTTATTACTACCGATTACTACTTGTGGGCTATTGTTTTTATAGTGTGCTATTGTGTGTTCGTTCGTCTGTGTATTGCCGTTCGTTGTTAAGGATTGTTTCTTCATTGACTAACAAACTGAAAGAATCCCGAATGCATAACAATATAATGATTGTACGGTATAGTTTCAAGTGATCAAAAGGTGTTTCATTTTTCAAACTTTATAATACTTAAGCATGACAACTGAAATTGAAATTAACACTAACATTAAAAATATGAATTCTGCATTATATTATTAAAATCTTGTTTTCACGTTTTTTCCTTCTAAATAAAAAATTAACCTCATAAAATATGATATTCTTCTAATATCAATTTGCATGTTCTCATTTATCGTCATTTTTATAAAGCAAGATCAAAAATTAGAAAAAAATAGTTTAAAAAAATATAAACCCGGTAATGCTAAAAAATGCTATATTTAATTTTTTTTTTTAGCATTGCAGGAAAATAAATATTGCAGCCTCACTCCAAAAGGGGCAAATGTTACCCATTTTTCGATTTTACTGATATCAAAAAAAATAATATAGGCAACTATTTTGTGAAGAGGTGTTTTTGTATTATTAATCCATGTATCACTGTTATTTTTGGAAATTTCATATTGATCGTTAATCACGGACCAGAACCATAATTAAGGATAAAAAACATCTATTTGAAGCAACAGACTATTTAACACCTGTCACTTTTTTTTTCTTTATAAAAAGACGATTCTTATTTCCGACTCTTATTTATACTCTTCATTTCGAAGGTTCTAGTATAAAGTAATGATATATTTACTTACAGTAAATTTAAGATCCTGTAGATTATCAAAAACTTTATTCGAATACAATTAAGGGGTAGTGAATTCTATTAATTTTTTGTAAATTAATGTCTCAACATTTTTGTGCTGAAATATTTTCGGTAGTTATGGCGGAAAGGTATCAAAATCTTGATTATTTTTAGTTAATTAAAATGTTAATTAAAATTTGAAGAAAACTGCTCCGAGGTGCTTATTCACATATTCCAAAATGCATCTGGACCTAATTTGGAAGTTCAAGGTTAAACAGTTTGACCATTAGAGCTCTAATAAACACACATTCATCTTTTTTATACGTCAAGATTAAAAGTTATAAGTAAAAGTGAATATACCCGGTAGTACTACAAACGTTGCATTTCATTACTTGGATTTTGCTGCTGACATAATTTTTTTTACCGAGAATTATTTTGTGAAGGGGGAATTTTTGTGTTATTAGTCCATATATCATTATTATTTTTGGATCTATCAATCAAAAAAGGAATGAAATTCAATTAAAAATAAATATTTCCCGAACCAAAACTAATAAAAGATGCATAGTATTTAGAGAGCGCTAATGCTGCTACAACTGAACTTCAAATGAACTTAACCAAATTAGAAATAAATATTAAGTTTAAATGCAAAAGAGGAACCAAAAAAGGAAGAAAAAAGAAAGAAATGATAAATTTGGCCTGAAGATTTTTTCAAGGGTTACCCTTGTTAAAAATTTTATTAAAATTTACTGTAAAGTTTTAAAGGAAATAACAAAATTATACTCAGAATTATTCAAAGTATATTTTTATATAATGATAAAGACAGAAAATGAGAAAAAAATTAAAACTGAAATCATCAGAAAAATTTTTAAAAATTAAAATTTCTTTCAATTTTTTAGAATTAATATATTTTGTTTTAAAGCCTTTTTCAAAAATATTCGACGAAACTTTTTCTCTAATGTATAGCCATGAAATTTTCATATATCTAAGTCAATAATTTGCAAAAATACCTAATAGCACTGGCTCCTTAATTGCGTTCCAGTGATTTATCACCAAAAAAATCCTTAAATATCAAGAGCTTATAAGCTCTTTTTTATTAATAAAAAGAAGAAGTAAAACTACAATGGCTTGCCAGATGATATATGCCCAAGAAAGGAAGAGTAACCCAGAAATAAAAATCAAAAGATACTGTGCCCGGGTCACCAATGTGGCGGATAGTAATAAACGAGGATAGAATCTGGCACCTTGGGGTTCGCAACCCAGTAACATTACGACAATATAAAAGCAATTGCCCGTGTAGCGTAGCTGTTAACTGGCTTATAAGCTTTCATCACAATATCATCCACTGGTATTCCAAATTAGAACATACTTTAGAAGATTTGGAACAATGTAAGAAAGTAAATTCATCTGCGGAGAAATTGGAACTGTTTACCATTATTTAATGTAATGCATACTAATCTCAGAATTTAGAAAGAATCTGAAAGCAGAAAATTATGATTTAAGTACAATAATCAGTACTGTACTTAAATCATAATTTTCTACTTTCAGATTCTTTCTGAAATTCGAGATTAGCATGCGCTCCATTAAGTAATGGTAATGGTGCCATCAGGTCACCAGATAATCTTAAAATACTGAAGGACATGATGTTAAATATTGTCAGTTTTTTACAAACTATTTGAAAGTGTTAAAGTGTTAGGATATCTTTAATTGGCGAACGAGAATTCGGTGGAATATTGTGAATTTTGAGGAGATTTTTTTAAAGTGGTGGCCTGCTCCTCGTTTTACAGGATAGTAGGTGTAAGGGAAGATGAGGAGGAAGGTCAGAGATTGACCACTTTGGATGGGGTCAACCACCTCGAAGAGAATGACCGGTGTTATGGACGATTTCAGCTAAAGACATCAGTCGGCACAATAAATCCTGTCAATAAAGTAGTTCAGTGACAGCTGGGGGGTCGGCTGTACATAAGAAGAAAAGACACTTGCTGCGTTCTCTTTCTCTGGCCTAGGCGTAGAGTGTCTTCCCCGTGATCTGGCAGTCCCGGGTTTGAGTCCTGGTTCTCGACCTTGTGTTTTATCTGCGAGGTGTGTGAAAGAGATCCCTTGTAAAAAGGGGGTTGTGCAAGCGAGTATGTGAGTGTCATCTTCATATGAGGTAAAGTCAGACTACTGCCCTGGGGTGCTCAAGGGTCTTTACCCTCAGAAGCTACTGCACACTTCTTTCTCATGTCTTGGTTTGAATTGGTGTTCAATCCAAGCGGGATAAATAACAACAAACTCTTTCTTAGTTTCTATTCGAATTTGTCATGCGTTTAATAATACCATTTTTTAGTGAATTTAACAGACAGATGAGAGGGAACTATTCCCACTGTTTCTTGTAAGTCATCACATAATTTGAGATAATAGACGGATTAAGAATTTAAAAACATTCTTTAAGATCCAGTCAAAGATAAGAATTAGTCGTATTGAAGAAAATTACACAAGTATTTGTGATAAAATTTTCTCAAAGTTAGTTGAATTAAGTACAATTAAACTCGTTTGAAAGATTTTCTATGTTTCTTTTTCTATAAAATTGCAATTAAGGGTTTGCTTTTATTTATCATTTATAGATTATTGTTATTTTACAACAATAAAAAAAATAAAAGAAAATGTTAATTATTATGTTAGTGATGAATTAATATTATATAAGATGAACAAATATGCTCACGGAAATAGCTAAAAAAGTAAAGTATTCGCAAAATATATCAAGGCTAGAGAAACACGAGAGAACTTTATAAATTAAGAATCCGAAGACAGAAATTAGGACTATGTCCAAAAAATCAACTGGAATATCTTGAAAGCCTGGAGGGAAAATGATTTATCCTGCTGGCAGATGAAAGATTTACGATATCTTTAGATGTTTTGTATATTATAATAATGGGAATGAGAAAGCTTTCTGAACTTAAAAGACTATCTGACCGTAATTCTGTCTTTATGGCTGAGGTTCGCGCTATCAAATATGGCAATACATTAGTAAATACAATCTAGAAAATATATTAATTTTGGTAGAGTCTAGATAAGCATTAAAGGCTCTAGATTTTTCTTATGGGAAAGAAGAGAGATGCTTAATAATATTAGAAGGAAATTTATATATTATAATATGGGATTAAAGCTGAGATGAGTAACGACCATGCAAGAAAAGCGGAAATTGAAAAAAAGAAATAAGGAATCAACAAAAAAAGTCGCAAACTATCTGAGATTGTTATTAATTCCCACGAAACAGAAACCCAACTTAATTAAGTAAAAGATTAATTAACATTAACGTTAACTAATATTAACATTAAGCAAAAGGTTAATTAACGTTAAAGTGAAGATAACTGACAGCAGAGGAAGAGGTGCAATAATTCTAATGAAGAACAAATGACTAAGAAAAATTTTGATAAATTTAATTACAAAGAATAAAAGATGACGTCGTCTTAAAACAAATTTTCACAAGATATGAAAAGCCTATTAGTAGGTTTTTTTTAAAAGAATGAACTGTGATTGTATGGAACAGAAAACTGTAAAACTAATCATTTCTTTTAAGAAAAAAAAACTTAATTTAACTTGTGAACTAAAAAAAAAGAAGGAATGGAACGAATGAATTTTAGCTCAATTCTACATTTAATTCTTTTAACCAATTACACTGCCTTTTTCGAAAAATTTGATGCACAAACATTTAATGAAGGAAATAAAGGGGCTGTTTGTTTATGCATCGATTTTTTTTCTTGCATTCCTTTTTTCACTTTATTTACTTATTTATTGTGTTTATTCTTTACAATATTACTTAATTTACTTATTATTTGATTTTTATTTATTTTATCTATTATTTTAGTTTATTTTACTCCGTTCCCTTATTCAATCTTGTCTGAATTGAAATGAGCAATGTATGATAGGATCTCATACATAGACAGTACATAAAGAAAATATTTTCCAATTTTATATATTTGTAAATCCTACGATCTTAATTCACTTCGCTTGATATGCATTAAGAAGATTTGATATCCAAATTTTCTGCAATATTTTATCAAATATTCAAAATATAATACAAAGATTTTGAATTTCTAAACAAACTTATGAAATGAAATAAATCTTAATTATTGAAATCAAACTAAAAAAATTAATATGATAATGCTTTAACTGGTTTCATTAAAATAATAAAGTATGAAAAAAGATAGGTCAAACAATTAAAGAAGTTGAAACAATTTATAAAATCAGATTTTAAAACACGTATCAAAAGTAATACAGAGAATCAAAAAAGGCTACATAACAAAATGAATTCAAACTCAACTTAAAGAATTGAGGAACAAAAGCAAAGGCTTAACATGTATTAAGAAAGTGACTTCAACATTGACATAAGAATGTTAGTGATATATGGGAAACAGGTTTAACATTTAGATTAGAAAAATGGAATTGAAAAAAATTATGCTTGAATTAACTTCTGTATATTGATTAAAAATCCTTTATAGTATGGTTTAGCTAGTTATATCAACGTCCATTTTTAAGGCATATTAGGGATATTTAAGGACGGACCTCGTAATTCTGAACCGCGGTTAGACGACGAGAATGACAACTGAGCTGGCATCTCTTCTCCGAACTTCCACATCAGCAGGAGGATGTTTGGCCAATACGGATTTAGAGTGCACCAAACTCTTTTACACGATTGCTCTTCGGTGGAATCGGGTCTTGAACCTAAAACACTCCGTCTCCGAAGCCGAGACCTTTTCCCCAGACTCCCGAGGCACTACAAAAAATCACTGATAAGACAATAATAAAGAAATTGATTTCAATATAAATTTAATTTTCTCCAATTTAAAATTGGGAATATGTAATTTTTGTGCAGTGATTTGTTCAAAACTCATAGAGATAAAATATTTAATATTTTACACTTTTTTAAGACAGGTGTAGATGTTTTTAATAGCACACTTAGTCTTTCTAGGTGCTAAGGAAAAAGACTTCCTGATTCCGTTTTGTAAAATAACAAACTTCCTTGTTATTAACAAAGCTTTTATATATACGCATTCAGTGAGTTTCTGTTGTTACGATTTTGAAATCAAATTTACGGTGCCGTTTTGATAGAAGCGGAATGGCTGGAATGAATTCAATTAGTTCTGGAGGCACGGAAACTGTCACACTGGAGAGATCCGTTGGGCGAGAAGCAGAGTAATCTCGGAGGTTATTCTCTCTGGGTGGTAATTGGATTGGATGTCTTTTTGCTTCTGCACGATTTAAGGCGAGTAAATTATGCATTCATTTAATCTATGAAAGAATCTGCTTCAGCAATAAAAAGAGTATTCACTCACAGGAAAATGAATGCGTAGCAAGAGCAAAGCCACTCTCAACCCCCCTAGAGGCAAAATTCAGAAGTTGATACTTTATCTGTAATCAACACATACTACCAGATATCCAGGTCCAAACGAGCTGTTTAGATCTGAAGTTTAAGGAGACAGCGGAGATTTAAATAAGCAAAAATAGACGAAAACGTACAGTTTTATTTTTATCATTTCATCAAAAAAATATGCATTTATATTCAACTGAAAGAGTGTTATAAAATGTCTTGTTCAGTAAAATAAATATTTGAAAGTTTTAGATGGAAAAAAGTTCATCTTAATTACTTTTCGCAAAGTGATATTGTAATTAGATTCAAATATCTTTGAAATATTCCAGGTGTCTTAATTTGTGAAGAAATTAAATGAAATTGATAATAAATATTTCGGTAAAGCATTGAAAGGAAATAGGGTATGCATTTTATGTTTTGAATTTTTTTAGGTAGTTAAAAGTTAATTTTAGTTCAGAAAAACATAAAATTCCTATGAAATTAAGTACATGTGCATAAAAATATTTCTAAAAAATTAACATTTAATTGAAATTATAAAATCATACCCAGTTTTGTACCAAATGCGTTTACGTTGGGTAATAAGAAAAAAATAAGAAAAAGAAAATTAAAAATTAAATCGCTTGGAGTATTTTGAAATTTTTAAAATATATATATCTTTTAATATATATATAAAATATCTTTTAATCTAAAATATTTTCTATCTTTTAATATATATATATACATTTCATTTCAAAATATTTCTATAAGAAACTTGACGTATTTATATTTTAATATATATACATAAAAAACTTTATAAGCCAAACTGAAAAAAAAGCTAACTGAAGCAAAAATGCTTAACAGCATTCACCGTCCCCTTAACAACAACACAGATTAAAGCAATTATAGTAGGAAATATATTACGTATTGACAGTATGCTTAAGAAATTAAAAAAAAATTATTTGCACTACACTTTAGATGCAAATATATATCAAAATAAAAAAGTTAAAAAAATTATTAACCTTATACCGGGTGATTCATAATGAATGGGCCTAAAAGAATAGCGCAGTGTGACTGCCGTAATGGATTTACTCAGCCGAAACAAATTTATTCTGCAACTACAATTATACAAGTTTTATTTGGCAACAGAGAAAAATCATTGAATGACGAATTCGCTGCAAGAGCCGCTGTTAAACAAAATGTCGTCCATGCAGGAGAAAGTGTACTGCGTTTTCGAATATGCCAAAACGCCCAGGAAGAAAAGAAACAAAACCCGAAGTGGTTGAAAGAATTCGTGATTCGTTTTTACGGAGTCCCTCAAAATCAACGCGACGTGCAGGTGTAGAACTGGCTGTCCCTCACGCAACGGTGTGGCGTATTTTACGGAACCGTCTCCGATTCAAGCCGTACAGATATCAGATGGTCCAGGCTTTAAATCCTACTGACAAACCGTTGCGTAAGAATTTCTGTGTGAAATTTCAAGAAAAGCTCGACGTGAATGGTTTCGAGAACACACGGGTGTTGACAGATGAAGCCACGTTCCACTTATGTGACAAAGTTAATCGCCATAATTTGCAATTTTGGGGCACGGAAAATGCATATGAACATCAGCGTGATTCTCCCAGTTGTGTTTTTGGTCCATTTTTCATTGCTGAAAAATCGATTAATGGGGACATTTACCAAGATATGCTTTCTGAGTGGTTGCTCCCCCAGCTGGAGGATGTTGTTCCTGATTTCATTTTGCAGCAAGATGGTGCTCCCCCACATTGGAATAACAACGTACGTGAGTTCCTGAACGAACGTGTACCCCATCACTGGATTGGCTGTGCTGGGCCATAGGATTTGACATTTCTTCATTGGCCGCCGAGATCACCAAATCTAATGCCCTGTGATTTTTTTCTCTGGGGTTTCGTTAAAGACAAGGTGTTTGTGCCTCCACTTGCTGAGGACTTAGAGGAACTGAAGCAGCCGATAACTGCAGTGTTGAACTCCATCACAGGGGATATGCTATCACGAGTGTGGCAGGAGCTTGATTACCGTGTAGACATTTGTCGTGTCACCGGAGGGGCAGATATTGAACACCTGTAGAAACTTGAATAAATGTAGTTTTTAGGTGAATTTGAATTTTCTAAATATATTAATTACAACGTTCCCAAACATGTTTTCTTTCTATCCCATTCATTATGAATCATCCTGTACTTTAGATGCAT
>JAPMOR010046007.1:130979-213744 GCA_026543865.1 Argiope aurantia | reverse complement strand
TGTCGATCTAGTTCTCTGCACTTTGCAATTATCGTGTCACCTTATATTAGAACAGCCGTACAAGTGAACTTCCTCAGAACAGATTTTACTGAAAACTTGATGGAAATCTGCAAATTTGGTGTAATGACCGTTTACCAAATTTCAGCCGTCTAGATCAAAACATTTTTGAATTTTCTTTGTCACATAGAGACAGATAGACAGCTTGACAATTGCTATACTTTCTCTACACTACGTATGTGAGAAAGTAAAAAAATGCAACACCAAATACAAAATTTTAAGAAATACTGAACGGAAACATTAACTATTACCTTCAATTTAATACATAAAGGAAGAATATAATTAATCAGTACACATATTCCTTAGATTTATTTTCATAATAATATAGCAATAAATTTAAACATAAAAAAATATTTCAGCTACTAGAGGCCAAAGTATATTGTTGGGATTTGTATCCGATAAAGAGGTAGACTAAAATGTCGGAAATATTTTTAACTCCATCCGGAGTTACAGACAACTTGGGACGATTTTATATACTGACAGGAAAGACGTCATTTTGCGCTACAAATTTTTCATCAATCTTTTTGATCACACATCAGTCTCTGTGATTTAGTAAGAATTGAAGCTTAGAAATTTCTGATTATGGTTATTTTCCAGTAAAAATTAACATGGAGTCTCTCCTGTTTTCGAATACAATAAAACACCATTTAGCATCATTCAAATGAACTATGTGAAGAAAAAGTCTCATAAACGAATTTTTCTTGTTTAATTATCATTACAATTTTTAATACTAATACTGAAATTAATTTAAAAGTAATAATTTTAATTTTTTCTTAAAATAATACTTTTTAATCATTACATATTATTGAAACTAATTATTCCATTTTAACATTAAAAAATTATCATAAAATTTAGAAGAAATCTTCTCTACATGTCTTGATTTCCAAATTATCTTTTCTGATTTCATACAATTTTTAATCCAATCCAATTGTACTTTTTACTGGAAAAATGCAAAAAAGTAATTTAATAGTTCAAGTCTTTGTCTAAAAGCAGTCTCTACTCTTTTACCTGGAACTGTTACCAGATTAATGTAATTTGGGTGGCGGTTAACACTTTTTTTACATTTAGATGCAAACCTACTAATATTAAATTTAGATTAGTGATAATAATGCCCCAATTAAACTACAATAATGTTATTTGGGACGGGCATCGAAAATTTGAACCACGCTCAGATGACGAGGACGATACCTGAGCTGGCACCTCCCTCTCCACACTTGTGGAAGAGCGTTTAGTCGGGACGGATTTAGCGTTTACCAGACCCTCTTACACGACGGTTCTTTGGGGAACCTGAAGCGCGGCAGTTCGAAACCTGGGACCTTACCACCAGGCCACCGCTGCCCTACTAAACTTAGATGAAACGCGTAAATTAAAAAGTTGTAAATATTAAAAACAATTACGATAAGGTATAAAATGAATTGACAATTAAATTATATCATGAATATATTTAAAATAAATTAACATTTTTAAAAGATTCTTTTGGAAAAACTAGAAATGTATAAGAAAAAAAATTTCAGATCAATAACTGAATAATTTTGGAAATATTCTACTTTATAGATACAATAAAGGAGATGACAAAAATGTCGATAAATAGTTTTTAATAAGTCAGAATCTGAGGGAAAAAATAAAATTCAATTTTTAAAAAGTATCTCTATAATCTCAAATAGTGTCATAATGGATGATTTAAAAAAGAATGATGAAAATTACCGAAAGTTGAAGTTAATATTTTGTATTATGCATTTCTTGAGGACCATTATGGTCGCGACTCCTAGTTTTCAATATTATTCGAGAATCAATAGCCATAAAATAAGCCTTTCTTTTGTTTTTCAAAAATGGTTTTAAAAAAAGTCGTGAAAAAATTCGATGCAAATCGAATTCGCATACCAAATTTCATTTCTGGCATTCTGTTATTATTTTTACAAACTGGCAGAGAAAAATTATGCTATTTGATTTGTTAAAGTCTGAAATGTGTGGTGTAATTAAAAAAATTAGAAAACTTTTTTATAAAAAAAAAAATATTTTTATAAATTTACAACTTTTGATCAGAATATCAAAAGCCCATAATTTTAAGAAAGCATTTGTTAGTCCATCATTGTACTCATACAATTATAAATAAATACAGCTTTTTCCGAAATAAAAAGCAAATCAGATATTTTTTACGATTCTATAAAATTAAAAACGATTCGTTCTTTCATAATGTCTACACAAATCGCAATAACAATAAATTTCCTTAATATTTTTATTTTAGGCAATATTAAGGGCATACAAAAAATGCGTTATAAAATATTATAATAAAAAACAGCATAAGTATTTAAAAGTTGAGTTGACAACAATTTTTCTTAGGCTTTTTTTATTAATTCGCAGAGAAAATTAATTTGCTCTTGAGTGCCCCTCAATTATCCTTCTTTTATTAAAAAAAAATCTTGAAAGGAACGAAAATTATTCAAATTTTCTATTAATTCATTCCAGATTTACAAAAAGAAACCCCAACTTTTCATATTCTCCCGAGGGAATGAATGTTTGCACTTCAATCGATTCCTTTTTCATTTATCTTGGTCTATTTGCTACAGTCACAGTTAAATTAATTTTTCTTTATCTCTTAATTTATTCTCGTTCTTAATTTATTCTCCAATTCATGCGGCCATCATTAAAATTATTTAAAAACGAAATCAAAAAGAATCAGCAAAAATGTCACGAGAAGACTTTTGCAATGCTTTTTAATTAAAATTGTATCAAATGTAAATTGCTCAGATCTTTTCGCTTTCGGACATCTGCCAAAAGAGAACTTTATTCTTCCTTTAGATGACGGTGAAAATGATGGGGAAAATATTGCAATGAAACCCCGCGTCTCGTTCGCGTTTCTGAACAAAGAAATTTAACAAATTGTCCTGCTACTTACTGTCTTGCAAATCTATCGTTTATCTTAATATATTAAGCAACAATTTCGTGGCTGAATTCCCACATAAGGTTATAAATCATACATCAGGCATCATTTGCTCGATTTAAAACTCATTAAGAAAATGATGTAAAAGTGAAGGATTATTTTTCCACCATTATCCATCTAATAGAGAATTACTTTTCCTAATGCTATAAAAAGGGTCATCAGCATCTATTTCGAACAAGATTAAAATAGTTCTAATAGTTCTCATTTATTGCGTTACAACTATCATATTATATTCTTTCTGAATTGAAAGTTTTATTGTGGATTGATAGGAATAGGAAAACAATTTAAGATAGATTACTTATAGTAATATAGTAAGCCTACTTATTGCGTTGCACAGATTCTCATGACAATTTTTTGCAGATCTTCGTTCATATATATATACAGGGCAGTTATGATTAAAATGACCTTATTCAAACTTCAAACCCCTCTAGAACCCTTTCTGGTCGGAAAGCCATATGTACCAGGGGTAAAAGGTTCCAGCAATAAAGATAAACGATAATAACATGATAGATTCAGTAAAAATTCAAATATTGTCCACCAGTGGGAATTGTGGGGTCTAAAAAAAGGAAAAAAATCTGTCAGATTCATCAAAATTAATTCAATTACAGAATAGGCTCAACGGCCATCACATCAATTACGTGTTGAAATCGCATAATAACATATTCAATGGTAGCGCGAAGAAATTCTCGAGGGATTTCAGTAATATGGTATGCAATGCTGGCTTTGAACTCAGGTGAAGTCTCAATTCCTTCTCCATAAAAGAACCCCATAACCAGAAATCACCGGGATTGAAATCGGGCGAACGAGGTAAACAAGCATCCGAAAAAGCTCTGGGTATTATACGATTTTCGCCAAAGTTAGGATGAAGTAGTTCTTTGACTCGGCACCGAATGTGAGGAGTTGTCCCATCCTGTATGAAGACAGTGGTATACAAAAATTGGTGTTCCTGTAAAGCAAAAATGACCATCTGTCGAAGGAGTTCACTGTACTATGTACTCTTGAAATGAGGGCATGTTTTAGGACCTTGAGGAGTGAGAGTTTCAAACAAAAAAGATCCCAGGATAAAATCAGCAGTAAATACACACCATGCAGTCACATAATCAGAATGCAGTAGTTGTTGGTGCAGTACATTAGGGGGTGGAGCACCCCATATGCAGCAATTTTGATTATTCACAGCTCCATCCAAAGAAAAGTGCGCCACGTCTGACAATAGAATTTACCCAGGCCACGCATCATCAACTTCCATTCTTGCCAAAAATCGGCAAGCAAATTTGCGCTGCTCGCATAGAGCGTGTTTGGTGGTCATGAGGTTGCATTTAAATTTGCTGATAATTTTTTTAATAACTTCTTTTGTATTTAAATTTTTTCGAAAGCTGCAGTTACTCAGAACAAATAATTAAGTGATTTTTCAACCACTAATTTTGACTTCTTGTAAAATCAACAATTTGTGTTCACAGTTTTAAAAAGATAAAATTCTGCTTTTTTTCCCATAGTTTGAAATTGCTTAAATGTTCGTAGAATAAAGATTAAAAGTTTGAACAAAAATAATAAAGCAAAAATGAAAAAGGCGAAAGATTTAATGGCAACATTAGGTAGAAAGAATCAGTTTAAAATTTCCAGAAGTTGGAAGTTTTTTTTAAATATATTTTTTGTTTAATAAAATTAGGACTTTCACCCATGTAATAAAGCATTCGATTCTTTTCTATAGCTATTTATCCGTTATAAATAAACAAAAAAAAATTTTAATTGTATTTTTTTTTTCTTAACAATATGCACAAAAGCGAAAAATCATTCATGCACTCATTGATTACAAGATTTCATTAGGGATTCATTTAAAATTTGTAACTGTATATTTCAGATGCAGTATACTTCTTCTTTAAATGTGATTACATTTTATTGAAAAGATATAATTTATACTTTGATAAATCTAAAGAAAATACTTATCATGAAGTTGATTATTACAGTGATATAGTAGTCAAATTCATATAATAAATATTGCCAAAAAACATCTTGCATGGCAATGGGGTACAATAGTATCTTTTGGCATGAATTTAGTTTTTTTTTCAGTAAAAATACTAAATTTAAATCTCCAAACATGAATACTAATTGAAATCTTTGGCAAGTATTTTGGAGATTAATCCCTGGGATGTGGTTAATAATATCCGAAAATCAAATTTGTACTTTAGACACGTTTTTCTCAATAGACTGAAACAAAGATTCCGCACAAAGCTGAGCTTGAATTTACAAAATCTCATATGTAATTTGATATATTTAAGACATTTTGTTTTTGAATTATAGCTTAAATATATTTCTGTACAGACTGACGGGCAGTCATCCTGTTGTTGGTTTTGTCTCACACTTCGACAGATGCCTATAGTATAGATGAAAATCTACATACCGAATTTTATCTATCTAGCTTTACTCATTTTGTAGTTATCATATTAACTTATATTCAAACAGCCGGATAGACGAACTTTCTCTGAACAGATTTTACACAAAAGTTGAAAAAAAAATCTACAAATTTCGTGTAAATACCGTATATCAAATATCAAACATCAAGCTCAAAATGTACCTCTGTCAGACAGACGAATGGACATTTTCCAAAAATTTGTTTTTCGAACTCAAGAAAGTCTAAAAAATGAAGATTCGTCAAAATCTCGAGTTTGAATTTTTGGAAGATTACTATTCTTTCTCTATACTACGCATACAAGAAAGTAAAAAAAATGATACGACAAAGTAACAAAAAAATACCAATGTTTATTTTAAAAAAAACCCTTTTTTTATTCCAATTCATAATTATTATTAAAATATTCAAAATATCAAGAGATAAACTTCTAATTCTAACATTAAAAGCAGAAGAAAGAGATATTTTTCCTTCCAATATAATTGAAAAATCAAAAAAGATATTCATACTTTCTATCATAAAAAGGCGTTCTCTGCCTCTAATTAAAAGAAGAATAATTGTAAATTATAATTAATTTCTTCAAATATTTTTTTAAATGCGGGGATAAGTTTTTCTTTCTTGCCAACTGATATAAAACTTTCGATTTGCTTAAAAATTTCAAAGCTTTTCAATAATATAAACTTTGTAACAAACTTACATTTGTATATTATTTTGATAATGTTTGTTACTTCAATATAATATTTTTTGTAGTAAGCAAAAAATTGTGAGACAGAAAAATAAATCATTATTTATGGTTGCTTCACAATTTAATGTTTATTGTATTTGTCTAAAAGGAATCTACCTTTGCCTTCCAGCTTGTCGACAGGAATTTTTCAGCTGTATTAAATAATAATTTTTAGAATAGTTATTTAATATTATATAGTATATTGAGTTACACATTTGTACATACAAATGTTTTTAAAAATTGTCCTATCGAATAATTATAATTAATAAGTCATAACTTTTCAAATAGAATAGACCATTCATTTAATAGATCTCAAATAAGCGTATAAAAGCATCAAAATAATTGGTAATTTAATGCATAGAATCAAAAAATCTCTTTTTTTTCAATTAAAAATCTTTTTTCTTATTTGTTTACTATTTAGCTTTTTTTTATCTAGCAGTGATTTATATTTTATAAATTTTTTAAAATTTTACTTTTACTTTTCATGTAGATAAGTCGTTAAATGTAATGGTCACAAATTTTCATTCTAATCTGTTGTTTCAATGAAAGGTATCTTAGAAAATCACAAGAATATTGCTGATAACGTTTCTGATTTACTGAAATCACTTACACTAGAATACATTAACACATATTCATCTAATGATCAGTTTGATCCAAAATTTGGTATACATCTAGCGTTCTAATGGCAAAGAGGATTGTTAAATATCAAACAATTATTTATTTCGTTGTAATTTTTTTCTTTTCTTACAATTTTCTCACAATAAATAAGCAATAGTCATATTCCTATATCTTTCCAGCTGCAAATTCAAATCTAAAATTTAGATCTATGACATTTAAAGACAAGATCGATGTACTTTTAGTTACTTGTAAAATTCCCACAACAAACCAGCAATATTCAAATTAAGATATCTTTGCAGCTGCAAATTCAATTCTAAAATGTAGGCCTATAAGATAATAAAATATTTAATGGATTAACAATCTGGAAACACAATAGTATGTATAGCCATATCCTATAAATTTGGAGTGACAGTCTTAGAAGTAGAAAACATTTGAACTTATGTATTGATTGACTAAAATGTTAGAATCTAATGTTTCAATAATACAAAAATAATCGTCTTATTCTCTTCTTTGTCACTGCCTCTGGTATTGAAGACGATAACCCTGCAGACTGTTGAAACTTTTGATGAGAATTATTAGCTCATGATAATGAAAATTCAGTTCTTATTTCATATAAATAATAAACTTGTAACCTAATCATCCTGAACCTCTTCTGGCTTTGATGGCAGCAGATATTTTCCAAGGCATTCACTGTGAAAGATGTTGAAGTCATTCAGTAGAAATATTAGCTCATGACAATGAAATAACAGTTCTTAAATCTTAAGAGTAATAAAATGCTACAGTAATCGTCTTGAAGTTTGGCAGTATAGTTTGATTGACAGGTAAAATTCTGCAGATTCTTAAAACCGTTAATGAGGGTTATTAGTCCATGATGCTGAACAAGCAGGTCTCTTCTTATAAATAATATACATTAATCATCTTGAATCTTATTTGATTCTGAAAGCAATATATTTATATCTCTTAACTACAGTTCACCAACATCATGCAAGGTATTCGCGGCCTTATCCAATTTCCCAAATTTTTAGTGGAGGAAGGGAGATAAGATTTTTATTGGAAAATATTCGAGAAAGCTTCGGGGAGATCACTCTGGTTGGTACTATTCAATGGACTTTGATGTATGGTGGTATATTAATATATCTAGATAGAATGCTCTAATGATTAGAGTAATTTTTCTTTTTTCATTTTTCTAATACTAGCCATGGGTGGCAAACTCGTATGTTCACAATATTTGTTAATGTCAGTGAAGTATGTGACTTACATTTCTTTGCAACATTCAAACTATTTGTTTAAAATTATGAGAGATAATATTGTGAGAATATTAAAATTTATAGTTTCTCTAAATGGAAAAATACTACTAAAGAAAATGTACTTGAAAATGTAATCTTAAGTTTATTCCAATACCCCCAAACATACGTACTTTGACATTTTGGTAAATAATTGTTGCCATGGTTAAAACAAAATCAAACTCAAAATGTAAATTCCTCTATGATATATAGCAAGCTCTAATGAGTCGAAACACAATAATGTTTCTTGGAATACTACGGGAAGAATCTCTGTTAATATCAATAAATCTATACTTATATAAAGCTCAATATGTGTGTGTGTGTGTGTGTGTGTGTGTGCGTGCGTGTGTGTGTTTGTGTTGGTGCTCTACAGGCCAGACCGTTCGACCTACAGCTACCAAATTTGGCACATGCATACCCTGGAGGTCGGGAATGTGCACCTGAGGTCCTTTTTTGAATTTTTTATTAGAATTTTAATTATTAACTAAAAACTAACTTTTCCACCTAAAAAGTCTTTACATTTCCCCACCGCCAAATGAGTAAGGCTTCAGTTTTTTTTTTTTTTTTTTTCCCACACTAAAGAGGATAGGCTTAAGAAATTTTCGGCAGATTATTTCAAAGGATTCTGCTTATTTTCTTAAGGTGTGAGGCATTTAAAGTTAAACATTGTTAAATAATCGATCTTTCAGATTCATTCTGAAGTACTTTTGAATTAAAATAAAACAGAATACAGGAAATTAAAAATTTCTTATCTGCATAGCGTTAGCGGCGTTGAAAATTCACGCATGCGCATTGTGTTCTGATTGTTGACAACGGATACGGACTTGGTTTGAAGGCTTAATATGTTTTCGACAGATTTCTGATTATTTTTATTAGTGTTTGATGCATTTAAAACTAAACATTGTTAATTAATCGATCTGTTCATGATGAATCTGAGAAAATTTTGTTGAAAACTTCTTGAGATATTATATAAATTAAGAAAAATATTCTTTAGTGCCCATAAGGTTTAAATACTCAGCCACTCTGTTTTCAGTACTCATATTTTTTTAAAAAATGCTTCGTTTCAGTAAAAAAAAAATATTATTATATTTATTGCAGTTTAATCATTTCCACTTTAATTTAAAGTATAAATTCTGCGGGAGCTAATAGAAAATTAGATTGATACATATTACGTTATGTCTGAAGGACTTTATAATATTATGAGTGAATTATATGACTATTAAAATGTGAAGTTTTAAAATATTTTAATGAAGAAGCAATTAAAATGGGAGTTCAATAAAATATTTAATTATTAAAATTTTAACGCGCATTAAGATTGGCGAACCGGCTGGTCGCCAAAAGCGGCTAGTATTTAATAAATTAAAATTTCAAAAATAAGAATAAAAAGCATATATAAATAAGAAAAAGGAAATAAATCGTGATTGAAAAAAAGGTTATTCTAAAAGTATTATAAATATTTTTTAATGTTTATATTTTATTTTAAGAACAGAATTTCGAGTTCAATCAGATATATTAATTTACTTTTACCCCTTATCTTTCAGACTGACGAACAAAATTTTCTTTTTTAAAAAAAGTCTCATTGCAAACAGATTCTTTTTATTAAGACAAGAAAAAATTATGTTAAGTCATTGTTTTACTGTTTTTGTGATATGTAGAATAAATAAAAATCATTTTGATATTTATATTATGATAAATATGATCGGAAAAAGTTATTTCTAAGCAAAAAAAAACGTAATCAAAGTTTAACACTTTTTTTTAAAAAGAAAAATCCCAATATTTTTTTTTAAATTTCAACAACTCATATTCTTCGTTTAAAAACCCTTTCTTACATATTTCTAGCTTAGATGTATTCTTTTTTAATAGCCGAAGCAAAAAACATTTTTTGTTCCACGGGGAAAAAACTTCATTCAAATATCTTTATTTTTAAAGCTCATAACAATTAGGACGATTTATCATTTTTTTAGTATCTTTCATGCTCTATAAAAAGAAAAAAAATGACTCCAGTATCTATGTATTCAGTCAATTTAAACAAACAAAGATTCTATAGAGAGTTTTGCTCATCTAAGAGTGTTGTATAAAAAAAAATTATTCCAGAAAAAAAATATTGAAAAATTACTTGAACATTATTTTTCTTACGAGCCATTTTTTTAAATTTATGTTGATTCTCCAAATTATTTTTCTAAATTTTATTTCTTTAGAGTTATTATTTCTTTCTTGAATCAAAAAATATTCGAAGCATTTTCTTATTCATTTTGATTCTTCATAAAAAAATAACAATAATAATAATAATAATAATTCTATTTCGGCATGTATAATTTATCCGCTCATTTTTTGGCAAGATAGCGGCACCTTTTTGCTTAGATATAAATTTTTATTTCTTTTTCAACCATTTCTCTTCTGATAGCTACAGTCATGGTTTAATTAATGATTTGAATTATAATTTTTTAAAATTATTAAGCACGAACGCTTGTCATTATAATTTTGCCTCCTAAAAAATTTGAAATAAAATAATGTCTAAAAATAATTGAAGAGTGACCTTTCTGAAGCATTCTTATAAAAGGCTTTTCCGAATGTATATTGTTCAATTCTTTTTTCGCTCTGGGAACAATGCCAGAAATGAGTTCTGTATACCCTTCAATAGACTTGATGAAAAAAATTGCTTCAGTGAGCCCTTACATCTCACTTGCATTGGTGAACAAAAAGAATTTAACAATTCGTGCTGCTATTGATTTACAGAAACAATCATTAATCTTAATATAATAAGGCAACAATTTCGTCGTAGAATTCCCATGCGAGGTTATGCATTATGCTGTATACATTATTCGCTCAATTTAAAACACATTAAGAAAGACATATATCTGAAGGATTTTTTTTTGTTATTAATATTCATATTTTAGTGTAGATCTTGGTAACACAATAAAATTGATCATCTGCAACTTTTTCAAACAATACAAATAAACTAAATTTGTGGTAAGCCGTATGATTAAGTATCTGACTGTAGATTTATTTCTTTGCAAACAAGCTATATTTTCAAAGAGTATGGTGTTGAATTTACTCGGGATATATCTTTATATCCGATGGAACAAAAAACGGAAAAATATAAAGAACAAAACAAGGGTTAATGGTCTTCTGAAAATTTTCTCGCACATTCTCTAATAAAGGTGTTATTACAGATAACCAACCCCTTGTATAGCTTCGGCTTACAATAGTTGTAAAATATTAACCTTTATAAAGTTAATTTAGCTTATTTTACTGAATCTATCACGTAGTCTTTGATGAAGTTATTGATGATTAATTCCTGGCATAAGATTAATAGTATCCAATAATAAAATTTATATTTCAAATGATTTTTTTCTCAAATATTTGAAACAAAAATATGAAAATGAACTATAATAGATCACAAAATATATATATCAAATTTGATATCTTTAAGTCACTGTTTTTTTTTTTCATTTTGCCATATTCATTCCATATTTTGTTTCTAAAATATGGATTGACAGACAGGATTTTTGAGTTGGCTCACAATTTGTTAATGTCTACTCTATATTTGTTGAATCTGTGTACTAAATTTTATCCATTTAGCTGTTTTTGATCTTTAGTTATCGTGTTACATTCGAAAAATCGTACAGGCAGTTCGTATGAACGGATTTTTCTCCAAATTTAATAAGAAAGTCTACAAATTTGATGTAAAGACAGTATACAAAATTTCATCCATCTTGCACAAAATGTGATTTTAATGATTCCTGATGATGATCTCAAATGATTAATCTCTGGTATGTAGTTAGTAGTATCTGCAAATAGAATTTGTATTTTAGACTGATTTTTCCTAAGCGATTGAAATAAAAGTTTGACACACAGCTACACTTCTAGTTACAGGCTCACATACCAAATTTGATATATTTAAGTCATGGCGTTTTTCAGCTATTACGCTTGCATGCTTCTAAAGTTCAGATGGATAGTCAGTCAAAGG
This sequence comes from Argiope aurantia, assembly GCA_026543865.1. Taxonomy (NCBI): domain Eukaryota; kingdom Metazoa; phylum Arthropoda; class Arachnida; order Araneae; family Araneidae; genus Argiope; species Argiope aurantia. Next base: position 201,747 of record JAPMOR010046007.1, on the reverse strand, counting down.
TTTGTTGGATTGGGTTCAAAATTTGTTAAGTATCTACACTACAGATGTTAAATCTGTGTGCCGAATTTTATCTATCTAGTTATCTTTGGCTGATAATTATCGTGTTAACTTACATTCTAAAAGCCTGAGGGACAGACTTCTTCAGAAGGAATTTTCCTCCAATTTAATAAAAATCTACAATTTGAAATAAAAACCGTAAACGGAATTTTATCCATTTAGCTCAAAATGTATCGAGTTTCTTTGTTACAGACAGACAAACATAATGCTGAAAATATATTTTTCTAACTTATGGGGGTCTGAAATGTGGAGCTTCCTTTACATCTCGAGTTCGAATTTTTTTTTAAATTGACTCTATTGAATTTAATTTAAATTCAAATTCCATTTTTGAAAATGAACAAAACCTGTTAATGTAGCTGGAGCTTCATACAATTCGGTATCTTCCTGTTAATGATTTTATGCATATTTTGTCCCCATTTCTGATGTGTTAATTAATTTAACACTATAGTTTGCGACATTTTAATTTATTTCTTAACTCAAAACGTGGTTAAGTTGTTATTAATCAAATTGCATCAGATTAAAAAAAAATTATTTTTATGCTATGTAGCGATCCGCCTAGCCGTCCAATCAAATGAAGAATGAATTTCTAATTTTAATGTAAGATATTGATGAAATTCAATTCCGAGTAATTCCATGATTTCTAACTAAAGAAACTGAATAAAGTTGTTATAAATTACCTAAAATTAAGTGGTAATTATATTTACCAGTGAACATTCGATGATATTTTTACCCTTAGCACTTAATAATAAGTTTGCTTACCTCTTTAAGTTTTCCTGAATCATCTCTGGCAAGTATACTTACCACCCCTTATTTCATAAATTAAACCACAAATCTACGAACTTTTGATATTTTAGTATGTGTGCATCATCACTTTATCATGATTTAACTCCTTAAAAAATTTTATTTTTCGATGCGCCAGAGTTATGCCTTATAAAGGGTTGTACAAAACATAAGAGCAAAATCTTCCCTCTCCTCATCTCACCCGCCCGTCAATCTCTGTCCAAACCACTGCCACAGGTATAAAGAAATCAATACCTCTTCCGAAAGCTCAAATCTAGAATAATATTTATATGAGTATCAGATACTAGGCGCTTTTGTGAGAAACGATTTCCACTGAATCAGTTCCGAATCAGTCCGAAAGAGAAAGAATTGATTACCGGTTGTATCAGGTATAATCGAGTATCGGTATCAATCAGTAACTGATACTGTGTAATCGTTATCGATCCAATTTTGTATCACTGAAATATATCTTCAGAATCTTCATATAATTAAACTGAATCACAGCTTTTTTCTCCCAAGATTTCTTGGTTTGAAATTTTACTTGACTTGCTTCAAACTCTTTTATTGTCGATGTGTTTCCGGTGATTAATGATGCACACAATTGAATTTTCTAAATTTTTAAAAATATTTATAATTTCTATTTTGAAAACCAAAACTATGCATATCTTTCCAAAAAAAATAATTAGGCATTAGAATCAATTTCCCATTTGCTGCCTAGTGTAGGAATTGTCTGAATGCTTTGCTTTCAAATTCTCATTTAGAAATTTTAAATACGTTACTTGAGTGCTTCAAGCATATTTTTTTATGGTAACATGATTTTCGAATACACCAACTGCCAAGAAGAAATTGAAATCAAAAATTGGCGGGAGCAAAACTATAATTCTTCCACTCTTACATGTACCAAATACACACCTTTTTTCATTCTCGATGATAAATCAATAAGTAAATACTGTTATCACCACTCGTAGCACAGCGAATAAACTTCATAATGCCTGACATCTTTTCAACTCACAAAAGTAACACTGATCGACTTTTCCTTCGCATTTATGGATACATTTTTTTTAATGTTCAACTCAAAAAAAAAAGAAAAAAGGTTAAACCTTGACTACTTTTAAACAAAAAGCCAAACCTGTTGGGACTTCTCGAGTTTCCCTTCTTTCGATTTTACTGTCAAATCCAGGCGATCGGTAGAGAAAAATGTTGCAAAAGTTTTTTCATAAATAACAGGACTGAAGTGAGTGTTTCTCTCCTATTGATCCGCGTGTCATTGTTATTGTTGGCGATTCTTTATCGTCGTTTAGACATGGAACAGAAACCTACCTAGGGATACACAAAAAAGAAAGTTTTGAAGAAACGGAATATTCACCTGAAGTTTTTCGGCAAGAGTAAACACGTTTTTGCACCTCGTAAAAGTGCGCCGCCTGATAAGCAAGAAACATCATTCTTTCTTTTTTAAAAAAAAATGTTTTTAAAGGACATAATATTGATTAATACAATTTTTTTATTTCGTTATTATTGTTGTTGTTAAAAGGAGTTGAAAAATAGTGAGGTTTTTAGTCGTAATTTATTGATCAAAAATTCCATATTGTTTTGTTCCATAGATGTAACACTATTGCCCAAAAATGAATCTATAAATGCATTTTTCGTGATTTTTCAAAAGTATTCTTCAACAGTTTTTCAAAGCTTTGGGTCACATATAATTTATAATATCTGGGAGAACAAGCTACGCTCGGCGTTTTTATTTTTATTATCACGTGAGAACATGATGTTATTTTGAAGCTCTAAATCGCGTAATCAATAAATAAAGCATAAATGGCAATTTTCATCATCATCTTTTAATCGCATATATTTTTTTACCTGCTTTTACCAGTAGTGCTTTATAATTATGTATACTTCTTTGAAAGCGGATGCGTTTTTAAAAGTTTGACGTAGAACTATGACATCATAGCTGTTATTTTCATGGAATGGGATTTTTTTCGGAGGAAATTAAATAATTTAATTTTTATAATATGTTCAAAAAAATTTCACTCGCGTCTAATAACAGCTTTCATAAAAATATTTTCTTCCCCCCCCCCATGGGGAAATATCACTTGGTTCATCGCGAAGGCAATGAATAAAGCATAAATGGCAATTTTCATTTTCAATTTTTTCTTGGCTGGCAAAAAAGTTTTGGAGCTCTCGTAAACCAGTTTAAACTGGTCAATGACTCAAACTAATTAAGGCAAATAATGACTTAAAAAATAATAATGTTCTCACGTGATAACCTGAAATTTGCGATCGTAGATTTCATTTTTTATATTATTTATTTATTTTTTGTAAAATCGCGTTTTTTCAGAGAAAATATTTAGATACGAATCACATACTGATTGCATGTGAATATTTTTCAATCTTACGTCATCTCACATCCATCAGCACCATCCCACAAAATTTTCAGGTACCGGTAGGTTATCATCCTTTAGCTACAATGCAAGTACACAAAAATTTATGAAATGGCACTATATGGCATTACAAAAATGAGAGAATTTTTATTTAAATTTTCAGATTTATGAAGTTAAAGTAAAAAAAAGGGATAAAAACTAAGTAACTAAAATTTGTACAAAAATATTTCTGAACGTAAAGAAATTTACAACACGTTTCATTTTTTAATGAAAGTTTTAAGAAGCATTTAAACGACTTACCAATGAAGACATAGAAAAAAGCATAAATGGACTTATTTATATATGGTATTAAATGCTGAATGAATTTTTCAAAATCCTTTAAGCAAAATCACTCGGATTTTCATTTTTTTAACTTATTTAAAAACTTTAATGATAACATTCGAATTTCTTTTCTTAGACTAAATATTATTTAATAGATTTCAAAAAAAAATGTTTTTTCAACTCATCTTTAGGCGATTATCTATACTACTATTATAAATGTGAACGTTTGGTTGGATGGATGGATGTTTGTTAGTGAATCACACCAGAACAATTGAACGGAATTGGATAAAATTTAGCACAGAGATTATAGTCTGGAATAGGACTTAGGCTGCTAATTATTCCGGTTAATTGAGTGGTTAATTTTTTATTAATTAAAAACTAACTTTCCCGCCAAAAATGAGTAAGGCTTCAGTATTTTCCCCCACACTAATGAGGTTAGGTTTGATATATTTTCGACCGATTATTTCAAAGGATTCTGTTTATTTTCGTGTGTTTGATGCATTTGAAATTAAATATTGTTAATTAATCGATCTTCCGGATTCATTATGATGTACTTTTAAATTAAAATAAAACAGATTAAAGGAAATTAAAAATTTGTAATCTGCATTACGTTACCCCAACTGGCGTTGAAAATTCAAGTGTGTTCTGAATGCTGACAACTGTTTTCATTTTAATTACTTAATTTAAACTTACTTAAAAATTTAAGTGTATTATACTTTTATAGCTATCTCAATCTCGATCGATAAATAAAATAGATTTGATTTTAAAGAAATACGGACTCGCTGTTTTGTTTTATTTCAGGTTACAATGTAAATCAATTGTTTTTAGGTTAGTTGTGAGTTTTTGTAACTAAATTTTATTTATGTTAATTATATATTTTTCGTATATGCTTATAGTTTTAAGTGCAACGGTTTTTAGGTTAGTTTTAATTTCTTTTTTTTATTTGTTATTATTTGATAGTTTTTCGAAATGTTGATCAGACCGTTTAGAATTGAAACGAGTGTTAATCAGACTGTCGGTTCTCATACATACACATCAAAATTTCCACGCGAACGAAGTCGCGGGTTAAAGCTAGTTACTTATATTTTTAAGCATTTGATTAAGGTTTATTTTATTTCTTTTGAAAAGAAATAATATATTTGTTAAAGCCCCGCCTTCCTTTTGGTGATGTCGCCAACAGCCGCCGCGCCTGTTGATTTATATCGTGTATGCTTCGTTAATAAAATTCAGTATTACAGTCTACTTGCTCGTGTGATGAGTGAGTCTGTGTCCGACCGAGCCCGAGAGAATGGTCGGTGACCTTTCGAATTCCATGTGCTGAATTCAACCTTGAAGATAGGTGAAGTAATGTGAATTGCGTTTGATTGTGTGGATGGATTCATATGGATTAATTATTAGTATTGAGCTGTTGCAGGTTTTACTTGCTATTAACTGTTTTAAGTGTAGAGTTTTAGATACTAGATTGTTCGCGCTGGTGAACTTGAGTATGGGATTTTAGTGTGAAGTTGTTTCTATTAATATTGCAGGGTTTTATGTTGTTTGCTTTTGTGAATTATACCTTGTTTAATGGTTGAGTTGTCAGTGATTTTGGTTCGAAATATGAATGTGAAGTTTGGTTTTCTGTCTAGCTGTTAAGTGTATTGTGTAGTTTAATTCTTGTGAATGGCAGAAATGACTTTTAAATTAAATTATAAGAAGACTGAGCTCATAATGCTGGCGGAGGAAATGGGTTTGAAGATTCCTGCCAAGGCTAAGTTGATTGAATTGAAAAACCTAATTGAATCAAGTGATTTGTATAGGAACGATACTGACTTTGTACGTAAACTCATTTCAAACATTCAAGACGAAAATAGGGAAAGAGAGAGAGAAAAGGGATAAAATATAATTGGAGAAATTGAAATTATTCCAATTTTAAAAAGAGCTAGAGCTTGCGAATGCAAAGAAATGTTCCCAAGTTTCTGAAATAAAAGAACAGAGTTCCCTAACCGATAACTTAGAATGTCTAATTTGAAGTGTTAAAGTTTTGAAAATTCCTGTCCCCGTTAAATCCGAATAATTTAATTTGTTTTTCCATTCTTTGGAAAAGCATTTGAAAAGAAATCTGTACTTAATGAATTAAAAGCCGAGATTCTATTAAATATTTTAGGAGAAAAAGTAAATAATTTACTTTCTTATGTTGATCAAGAGGACTTGGACGATTATGAAAAAATGAAAGAGTTAGTATTAAAGAAATTTTAGCCCACACTCCAAGAATGCCTTAATAATTTTAAAAGAGCTCAAAAACAACCATCAGGAAATTACGTTCAATTTGCTTCTCGTTTGTGTGCTTCATTCGACTATTACTGTCATTACGCAAAGTAACATAATATAAATCTCTGTGTGATCTTATAGTTTCGGATAGATTTTATAATACACTATATCGTGAATTAATGACACATATTGGAATCAAACAGCGTGAAGGTTTTTTCAAACCTCAGCAGCTTGGACGGGAGTGTGACATTTGTCATCTAGAAGTGGGAATTCGAATGAACTGGTAAATAGAAATGCCATGGATGAATCAAAACGAGTGGTAGGAAATAAATGGCAAAGAACTCCAAATTGGAAAATAAATAAAAAATTATGCAAGGTCTTGTCAGAAACTAGAAATATAACTTTTTGAAACTAGAAATACAACTTGTGTTCTTTGTAAGAGATTATCACACCCCTTTTCTAAATGTGCGCAATTTAGTCGACTTTCAGTATGGGAAAGAGCGGAAGTGATTAAGTGAGATAATCTTTGTTTCATGACTCATAAATTGAGTGAATGCCGTTCAGTTAAAAATTGTTTTTGTTCGAAGCCCCATCATAGTATGATTCACTTCCCGCATGAAGATACTAGATATCTCCCGTCTTAGTTGAAATACGAAGCACCTGTTTTTATTCCAAAACAGAGTGAGGAAACTCCGGAAGCGATTTCGCAATCCCAATCGGTGGCGACTAGCCTTGAGAAGGGAAAGGCAAAAAACGTTCTATTCGTGCATTTATTAAAAATAAATCCTAGCAATGGGTTGAGGTGAGATGCCTTTTGGATAGTGGTTCTCAATCATGTTTGTGTACTACGGCATGCGCAGAGAGTTTGTATCTCACTTTCGAGAAAATAAATACCGTGGTTTCATGTGTGAATAATGCTAGTATGGTAATAAATAATTGTGTAAGGACTTCGGTGGCAAATAGGGATAAAAGCTACGAGAAAAAGTTATTGATGCTAGAGGTCAATAAAATGACCGATCAAATTCCAAATAAAGTAGTCAATGTGGATGTTAATATTTCGGAGTTTGTGTCTTTAGCTGACTCTGGGTTTAGTGTTCCTGACAAAATCGATATGTTGCTTGGAGCGGAGGTCTTTTATGAGCTGTTGAAACCAGGAAAGATATATGTTGGAAACTTGTAATTGCTGTTGCAAGATACTGTCTTTGGTTATGTTGTGAGTGGGATTGTAGATCAGGTGGTGGAGGATCGGATTCATTGTGGGTTGGTTCTCGACGATGACTTAAACAAAACCTCGAAACAATTTTGGGAAATCTAGAGCGTTGAAGTAGAGTGTAAGGGAAACACGGAGACTTATTTATGTGAGGAACATTTTGTGAATACCCATAAGAGAAATAGGGATGTTAGATATGTAGTATCAAGGGCTTTGAGTAAGGATCCGTCGTGTTTAGGGAATTCCAAAGACAAAACTGTAAGGCAACTTAATTCGTTGTGGAAGCGTTTGAATGGAATATACCACACCATGGTATTTTTCGCCCAGATAACTGAGTTGTCTTCAATGCTTCATCCCCTACTACAACAGGCCTAAGTCTAAATGATATACTAATGAAAGGAGACGTGGTGGAAGATGTCTTTGAGACTATTACTCGATTTCGGAGACACAAGTTTGCTTTTACTACAGATATACAAAAGATGTATAGATAGATTATTTTTAGAAGCGAGTCAGAGAGACCTTCAGCGCATCCTGTGGGAGAGATCGTAACTTATAGTTTGAAAACGGTAATTTGTGGAATTTCCAACGGGCCTTTTCTTGCTATAAGAACCCTGCAGCAGTTGGCTCAAGATGAAAAAAAGAGGTTTCCTTTGGCTTCTGAAGTGTTGCTTTATGATACCTATATGGACGATATTGCTAGTGGACCGCCTGATATAGAGACTGCCGGCCCGATACATTCAGAACTACAAGATGCCCTATAATCGTGTGTTGGTACTCCACATGTGGTTTTCTAACTCTGCTGAGTTGTTATACAATTCATTGTCGTCCGACATCGAGCATTCCTTCTCAGTTGAGTCTGACTTATCTGTGAAAACATTAGACATCAGTTGGAAGCCGTTACAGGATTGTTCTGCGTTTAAAGTCTCAATTTTGAGTAAACCATCGTTTACTAAGCGTGAAGTACTGAGTATTATAGCGAGGCAATATGGCCCTCTGGTTTTCTTAGGTTCTGTGTTAACTAGAGCAAAGGTCCTTTTATAGAGACTATGGTAGTAAAAACTGGACTGGGATGATGCGCTAACAGATCCGATTTCCAAAGAAAGGAAGGAGTTTGTGACTACCTTCAAGTGCATAGAAACAGTGAAAATAAGTAGATTTATTCTGACTAACGCATGGTTAAGAGTCGCCTTTCAGTGTTTTGCAAATTCGTCTGAAGTGGCTTACGTAGCTATCATTTACTTTCTATGTTTCTATCAGACCGATCGTGCAAAGGTGACTATTCTGGCAAGCAAGTCAAGCGTAGCACCTATTCGCGTTATTTCAATACCTCTACTGGAGCTCTGCGCCTGTGTTCTTCTCTCTCAGCTTATGCAGAAAATACGCTCCTGTATAAAATTAGAGATTAGTGGTACTGTACTTCATACATATTCAACGATTGCCTTAGCGTGGTTAAAAACATCTGCGAATCAACTTAAGACCTTTTTAGCTAATTGAGTATCAAAGATTCAAAGGTTGACGGAAAAGTGTCATTGGATTCACGTGCCATCAACTCTAAATACTGCTGATCTTATTTCGCGAGGGCTACGCACTCACGATCTCCCGGAATCAGAATTGTGGTGGAGGGTCCCACCATTTCTTGTGCAGCCAAGCTCTGGTCTCATGAATGAGTTTGAGTACACCAGTAAATTCAAGACAGTGAAGTCTGAAATGCATGTATCTAGTGTGAATGTGTTAGCAAATTGCGAGCAGTCCCTTTTATCTGATATATTGTGTATGAGTAATAATTATGTAAAAATTCTTCGCATTTTTAGCTATGAATTAAGATTTCTAAATGTGAAATCATCATCACTGTCTGGCCCTCAAAATTGGACCTAACTGAAATTGGATTGATCCGAATGTTTCAAGTGGAGGTTTTTTCAGCTGAGATTCGAAACCTCCACTGCCATAAGAGTGTCTAGCCAAACAGAAAAATAAAGTTTAAATCTTTTTCTAGACAATGATGGGATATTGAGAGTAGGTGGACGCCTCGGAAATTCAAATTTACTTTGTTACCAAATAACCAGCAATCTTTCCCAGTAATCATAAATTGACAAATATAATCATTATGTATTTTCATAGGAAAAATCTTCATCTTGGTGCTCCTCCCTTCTGCACTGTGTAAGACAGAAGTTTTGGCCCCTTCATGGTAGCTCCTTTTGTCGAAAAATAATGCAGGAGTGTGTCGTTTGTTTCAGAACCAAACCAATAGCTGCAATTCAATTAATGGGTAATTTACATCGAGAGAGAGTAGTTCCAGACTATCCCTTTAATTGTTCTGGTGCAGATTTTTGTGGCCCATTTATTATCAGATATCGCAATCAGAGAAAAGGCGTATTGCATAAAATGTATATTTGCATATTTGTATGTTTTGTCTCTAAATCAATTCATATTGAAATTGTAACAGACCTCACATCTGACTCTTTTATTGCGACATTAAAACGATTCTTTAGCCGTAGAGATAAGTGTGCAAAGTTGTATTCCGATAATGATACAACCTTGTGGGAGCAAATCAAGAAATTAAGAGACTTCTAACACTGGTTAAAACGCCTGATGAGAATCTTGCAGATTTCTTATCGAGTGAGGGAATTGACTGGAAATTCATTCCTCCAAGAGCACCTTCCTTTGATATTGTGGGAGGTTGCAGTAAAATCGGTTAAATAACATCTTAAGAAAGTAGTAGGGACTAACTTAACCTATGAGGAATTCCTGACTGTGTAAATTCAAATAGAGGGAATCTTAAATTCTAGACTTTAATGCCCCTTATCAACCAATATTGTTGACTTAAATGCTTTAACACCTGCGCACTTTTTAATAGGTAGGCCTATAAATTTAATCAGTGAGCCTAATTTAGTTGATCTAAATGAGAATTCCCTTTAGATTGCAAAAAGTAACGAGATTGGTGCAACTTATTTGGAGTAAATGGCATCGAGGTTATTTGAGTGAACTCCAACAACGCAATAAATGGCAATTTCTAAAGGAAAACGTTAGGGTAGGAGATATTGTAGTTCTCATTGAGGACAATATGTCTTCATTTAAATGACCATTGGGAAGAATTTCAGAGTTTTATAAGGGTGATAATTTAGAGTCGTGAAAGTGAAGACTGAAAAAGGAGAATTTAAGCGTGCCACTATTTGCGTGTTTTTGCTACCTGTGTCAACTTAAGATTGTATCTTCATGAGCTTCTGTGAATTGATGTTAGTAAAGATCTTAGTGAATATGTAGTTTTATTCTATGTGTAAATGGAAATTTAGTGCATTTTAATTTATAGTTTCATTTATATGTATAAATCTGAAATTTGTTGCATGTAATCGTGTCAATAGGGGGGAGAATGTTAACGTCCCGCCTTCCTTTTGGTGATGTAGCCAACAGATGGCGCGCCTATTGATTTATATTGTGTATGCTTCGTTAATAAAATTCAGTATTACAGTCTACATGCTCGTGTGATGCGTGAGTCTTTGTGAGCAATGATTGTGTAAACAATATTCTTTACAATAATGGTAAGATACATTTAAAAATACGTAAAAGAATGTAATACATTTAGAAGGAAAAAACTGCGAGGAAATAGGGATGGTATCACAGGAAAGCAAATCTTTTAAATTATAAATTTTTCATGTCTTTGTCAAGGAAAATGAGTGGAAAAAGGTTCTTCGATTATTTTGTCTGGGTTTGCTCTTAATCATCATAGATGAAATGTTCTCCGGGTAAACGCAGTGGATCAATGCGGGTACATGAATATAGCATTCGGAATACGAAACACAAGAGATTAAAATTAAAACTAGAATTATCTTCCTGAAACTTTCTCACATCTCTCTAATAAAGGTGTTGTGCCTGTCTTCTTGCCTGTGTAAAAATGTTGACCTTTGGAAAGTCTGTGAACATCACAAGTGCCCAGATTTTTTTTCTCGCATGAGAATTTTGTTTCATCACAATGTACTGTAAAAGAACCCAGTACTTGAGTATTATTAACATTTGCCATTAGTAAACAGTAATTATAAAAACGCAGTTAGAGTCTGATATTTTACTAATTAATCGCTGGGGTATGGTTAATATTCAAGTACCAGAAAAGCGAATACGTATTTTGATACCTTTTAACAGACCGATTGAAGCCAAAATTTGGCATACAACTACGATTGTAATCACAAGAAGACATACTGAAACCAAATTTTGTGCACAAAACTGAGACTGTAATCACAAGATCACCTATTGAAGCCAGGATTTGGAGCAAAAGTGCGATTATAATCACAAGATCACCTATTGAAGACAAGATTTGGAGCAAAAGTGCGATTATAATCACAAGATCACCTATTAAAGCCAAGATTTGGAGCACAACTGCGATTGTAATCACAAGATAATCAATTGAAGTCAAGATCTGGAGCTTAACTGTGATTGTAATCGCAAAATAATCTTTGAAGCCAAAATTTGTCAAACAACTACGAATGTAATCACAAGAATACCTATTGAAGACAAAATTTGACACACAAGTATTATTGCAATCTCAAGATGATTTATTGAAGCAAAAATTTGGCATACAATTACGATTGTAATCATAAGATCACATACTCAATTTCATTGATATATCTCGCTGCGTTTATGAGCTATCGCATTTATGTACATGCAGAAGACAGTAAGATCAGATTTTAATTCTGAATATGATATGGATCTATTCCTAAAATGGCGAATCCGTGTAGAAAATGTTATCTATCTCACTCTTAACATTTTGAGATTATCATATTATCATGTATACGGACAGACAAACTTCTTCTGGATGGATTTCGTTCATAATTTCATAGAAATCCATACGTTTGGTGTAAAGTCTGTTCATCAGTTGAGATTAATGTGTGTTTGAGATATCAACCTCACAACTAGACGGATATAATTTCAAAACTGTATTTTTTCGGATTCAGAGAAAGTTGAAGCTTAAAGATTCGTCAAAATCTCGAGTTCGAATGTTTCGACAAATATTTTATTTTCACTTCGCGTTGAAGAAAATAAAAAGTAGAACAATATTTTTATATCATAATATTGAATTTTTATATATAACCAAAATAAATTCACTTTCAAATCCGAATATTTTCACATTCGTCGGTTCTAGTTTTACACGCAGATGTTTTAAAATAGCTATCCATAACGTCCATGGCGTCATTTTCAGTATTCTGTTTTCGAATCTAAACTTTTTTTTCTGTAAATCGTCCTCTCCAACCGGAGTAGTGCTTCGGTGGGAAAAGAAAGTTATTTATTGGAGTTGAACTTTTAATGCATCTTCCAATACGTTATATCACTCTTCAGTAGGTTTTAATGCTCTGTGGATAACGTGGTTTATTGCCTGGAATGACGGTGATATTTAAATTTTTCCGCGGTGGAGTTTAAATGGAATATGGAAAGTGAGTTTCTTTTTAAGAAATAACTGTCAAGAACAGGCTTAAGCACCATTTATCAGATTTCTAGCTGTGCGTGGTAATGAAAAAAATTTTATGGTTTATGAATCTCAAACGGATGTGGGCTGAAACATTAGGTATTTAATAGATAGGATTAGGAATTATTCAAATTATATCGCATTAGCTGATATACCCGTGTGTTCCTCATAATGAAATTATTTCATGATTTTTATTATTTTCTGGTACACAAAATATAGACGAAGCCTTGTAATCGTCAAAAAAAAGTTGAACACGATAGTTTAATTAATCGTAAGATTTCCCTGAATTCGAAAAACATATTTTGGGCATCAAGTCCGTTCGTCTGTGACAAAGATAACTCAAAAACGCTTTGAGCTGGATGGATGAAATTTTGTTTATAGTCTTTATACAAAATTTGATGATATCTATCAAATTTTGAGCAGTGTCTGTCTACCTGGCTTCTCGAATATAAATTAATACGATATATATAAAACAAAGAATGCCATATTGATAAAATGCGGCACACAGATATAACATCTCTAGTGTAGACCCTTATTAAATTCTAATTCAAATCCAGTGAGGGATTAGCCATCTGTTGATGTATACGTTCAGAAGCAATTAAATTCTATAACTCAAAAAGATAATGAATTAACCATATCAAATTAGGCATTTGATTTTGTGGCTACAACTCTAGTAATATATAAAATTCCTATGGTGCGGAAATTAACGTAAAGTGGCTTATGCACGTTCAAATTAAGTGAAAAGCCAAAAGTTTATTAAAAGGAATCTTAAAATTCCACCTTAATGAAACAAGAATGTTCTAGGAGCCTGGTGCTGCGGAGTGCCGTGAAATTGTTGGTGCAAGCTTTTTATAATGGAAAAAAGGTGGTGTTGCCACAAGCTTAAAAAATGCTTGAAACACAAAAATAGGAAACCACAGTGCGGCTCCACATTCCTAATAAAAAAAAAATGCTCTGAGGATAATCAAAATGTTCTTAAAAACAACCTACTTTCAATTAGCAGCATAGTAGTAGAGGAAAATAGTAAATTCCAACAGAACAATGCATTTCCAAATTCCAACAGAACACACATCCTAGTCAAAAAGACCTTGATTTATACAAAATCAAGTGACAGTTATGAATTGGCCAACTCAGGCCTGAATCCAACTTTAGAGATTACTTTGTGGTGAAAGCTTATAAGCCAGTTAACAGCTACGCTACGCGAGTAGTTGCTTTTGTATTGTGGTCATGTTACTCGGCTGCGAACCACAAGGTGCAGGTTCTATCCTTGCTCATAGCACACCGCCACATTGGTGACTTAGGACGATGAACCTTCAACCTTCGTACAGCTGTTGTGACGCCATCTGCCCACAGAAACCCAAAGTCATCAGACTCACTTGGCGCAACAGCATCAGCAGCCACTCACCCACACATGCTCGCTATAACTCTTGGCGCTACTCAAATGGGTACAGGCGCATTAGATTCAACGGCTAATACATCACCACTCAATAGCCATATCGTTCGTCTCACCTCTGACTCACTGGAAGGCGAGTCTGTGGTGAAAGCTTACACGCCAGTTAACAGCTGCGGTGCAAGAGAAATTGCTTTTGTATTGTGGTCATGTTACTCGGCTGCGAACCACAAGGTCCCAGGTTCTATCCTCGCTCATAGCACACCGCCACAACTTCCTCACGGTCTAAGAGCAAATGCCTACTTACAGTCTGGGAGCAATTGTTTGCTCACGGTCGAATATTCAAGAAGCAACAAGTGGAATGGAATAGGTTCTCGCTACACTACACATTCTCCTAATTCTAGTTCAAAGCATGCTTAATAGAACGCACTTACTGTCCATCTATCTCCTTATTTTGTTTTCTTTTTTGATTTTGTTTTATTGTTGTTTTACAAACATTCTGTAAAAGTCAAATTTCTTTATTGTAATACCAGGTGATTCAAAAGTCCGTTAACATTAGAAAATTAAAAAATCATGGAATAAGATAGGTAGAGAAGTAAAAATTAACATGCATTTTCAAATGATATGGGATTTTAATAAAGGTGCAAAAATGACCGACTGATGACACTTTATGCATTAACAAAAACAATAATTAGCATAATAATTGACTTTTTGCAAAGATAATGCTCTTTATAACAAATTTTCAACATATTATTCCCCAACAATACCTGTAGCGGAGGGGAGATGTTATGAACAGCGCTATACAGCGTATCTGCATGTATGGTGAGAAATTGTCATCAGATTCTGTCTTTTAGCATCTCTAATGATGTCAGACGATCGCAATAGACTTGAAATTTCATATAACCACATAACCAATAATCATACAGATTAAGATCTGGGACGCCAAGCATGACTGAACTTTTAGCTCAGCACACGATCCTCACCAAATGATGTGCGCAAGTGATCTTTCACACGTGTAGCAATATGGGGTGGAGCATCATCCTGCATAACAGTCATACCTTCTTGGAGATGTTTGTCAGCCAGTCTGTGGATGATACAACCCTGTAACATATCGGCTTACCTCCACCTGTCACGCTCACAGTTTGAAAAGCAGAAGCATTTCCTCGAAGGAATAAAGAATGATAGATGTGGTAGATTCATCTCACATCATGATTTCTCTACATGTAATGGGGTTTCCACAACAGTTCTAGGATTTTCGGTAGCTAAAATTTTGAGAATTTACAGATCCTCGGAGTGTGAAATAGGCTTCGTCGTTCACGTTAGCAACACGTCGGACAACAGTCATCTATCCCTCCCCCATTTTTTTTTGTTCTTTTTTGTTTTCAATATAACCCCATGTCATTTCAAGTATGCGTGTCCATTTTTACCTCTCTATCTACTTTATTTCGTGCATTATTGAATTTTTAAATATTAACGGGCTTTTGAATCCCCCGGTACATTCATGTTCTGATTCCATGCGCTTATTATTTTTTCAAAATTATTACATTTTTTTAACTGTTCGAAAAATTTAACTGTAGATGAAGTTTTTGAAACCTATTGTACTCAAATGTATTACTATTAATAAGACTCAAAACTGTTAGAAATGTAAAATTCACGCATCATTATTATGTATAATTATAATGTATATAATGTATAATTATTATAATGTATCATTATAATTATAATGTATCATTATAATTATAATGTATATAATGTATAATTATTATAATGCATTATTATAATTATAATTGTATATGATGTATGATTATTATAATGTATTATTATAATTATAATATATATAATGTATAATTATTATAATGTGTTGTTATGATTATAATATATATAATTTATAATTATTAAAATGTGCTATAATTATAATGCATATAATGTATAATTATTATAATGCGTTATAATTATAATACATATAATGTATTATTATAATCATAACATATATATGATATTATTATAGTTATAATTATTATAATGCAAAATAACTATTATTATAATTATAATGCATATAATGCCATTATTATAACTATAATGCATATAATGTATAATGATCATTGGATTCTATTATCTCGACATTCAATATACATCTTTTCTAGATTATCATTTAAGGAAACAGATAAAATGTTCTTAAGTAGATAATTATAAAATATCATATTTTTTTAATTATCTTGATAAATAATTTAATACATTTAGGCAAACTTGGCATCCATATTAAAAATAAGTATTAAAAAAACTCTTCTCTCAAAGGAAAATAACCTACAAAAAGAATTCTTTAAAAAAAAGGATAAGACCTTGTCCTTATCAGACTGAACACTTTTGTACGAGGTAGGAAAACTTTTTCTTTGGAGAATAACAGCATGTCAAACACTCTGTTGCTCCAAATATTTCCTTTTTTCTATGTCCTTGGGAGCTCTTAGTTCCGTGTTTAAAAGGCGATAAAGGACCTGCAACAATAAGAATGGCACGCGGATCAATACGGTCGAAACACTCATCTCGGTACAGTTATTTATGAAAACACTTTTGTAACATTTTTTTTTTGCTACTTTCACCGTGAATATTTGACAGTAAAATCGAAAGTTCAGGGCAATCTCCATCGGTTTACATAATAGGTTTTTTTTTTAGAAAGTAACAATTGTCTTTTGTCCCAGTTTTGTGTAATTTTTTACGAAATTATCAAAAGGGATGGGTAAAAAAAAAATCAGTAACTGTCTAAAAGATGTCATTGATTATGAAATCTATTCTATGCTTAATGAGTGTTAAGAAAGATGATAGCAGTTTCTTACATAATTGATTTTCTTTTAGGGAAGCATAATTTTTATTTGATAGAGCACAGAAAAATATAAAAATATTCAGGTGGCTATTTTAAATTCACTTTTCGAGGAAAGTTATCTTATTTAAATATTAAAATAGTTCACTATGGCGGACTTTTCCATGACTTTGAGTTCTTTTTCATTTTTTTCAATTAATTTAATTTTTAAAAACAAATAAAAGCAAATAAAAAATTCGGCTTTAATATAAAACGCCAAACTTCTTAATAGATTCTCTTTATTTTTTTTTGTTCACTAATACTATGAAGTACAAGAAATATTTTGATAAATATTTCACTAATGATTAAAGCATATGTGCCTATTGCCCATGCGCATAATTTTACAATCAAATTAAAATGCGGAGCATAATTTTGGCATAAATTTAAGAGAAGTCAAAATTTTGGAATTAAAGGTATTCCAATAAAAAATATTTCACATTATTGGTATTACTTTTTTTTAATTTATGTGTAGCTTTAAAATTGTTTCCTGATTTTCTGTTACTTAAAAATTGAAATTAAACTTTTAAAAGTCGATGTATAGAGTCTGAAATTTACTGTTGAAAAAGTTTATACTCCATGTTATTAAAACTTATTTAATTTGTCACGCACAATGCTTAGCTATATTTCATATTACTCTTAAAGATTATAAATGAAAAATGGTAAATTAGATTTCTTTTGTTTAAAAAGTTCGCTTTTAAAAATCTTTCACATTTCACGAAGTGCGAGATCTTAAATTTATTTAGTGTCATTAATTTCTTATATCAATTAAAAATAAAGTTACAGACGATAAAAAGGTTTTTTTTTTACTGTAATACTACATACAAAAATTATTTACAATATTATATAGCTTTAAACAGCTGATTTGCAATATAAGCATTTATACTCTGCTATAATACATTTTTATAAGAATTTCAAATCTTCCAACAAATATTGAATTATTTTTAAAACGTTTAAATAAAAAAAATTTCGTAACAATTACTTAAATATTAGCCATCTTTGACACCAACTGTGCCTCCTATATTAATTGATAAAAGAGAGAAGCGTAAGTTATATGGTAAACCAGCGAGATAATTTCTCTATAGAGGAGTTATCCTTTGCATCGCACTGGCATACAATATTTATGAAATATTAACCTTCGTTGCAAATTTAACATTTTTACTGAAGCTATTGTGAATGAATTTGAATTGGCAATAAATTTGAAGATTAATCCCTGGCTTGCAATTATAAATATCCGAAAATCCAATTTGGGTTCTAGACGTGTTTTTCCCAACCGATAGAAGCAAAAAATTCGACACAAAACGATACATCTAGTCACAAAATCTCATTCTAAATTTGATATATTTAAATGATTTTTAATATATTTAATTAAATAATAGATATAATAGATAGATTAATAAAGATAATATTAATTAAATATATTTTATATATTTAAATATTTTTGATTTGTCACATTTTAAATTTTGATATTATGGCCCGACAAATGGTCAACCTCTAATCGTCGTTTTGTAGTAGGCATTATTTTTTATATGAACAGGCATACAGACAGACTTCCTATGAACAGATTATCCCCAAAATGTGATACAAATCTACAAATAAGATGCAAAGGCCATATTCCACATTTCATCAGTCTAGCTCAAAGGCTTTTGAGTAATCTTTATCAAGGACATTTCCTAAATTGTAGTTTACTAAGGCCTTTCTTTACTATAGATTTTAAATATATGTGGAAACTTTTATTTATCTAACGTTCTTTGTTTTGTATATGTTGCCGAACAGCCGGACAGACAGATATTGATCTGAAAAATCACAAAATATGGCATAAAGACTGTATATTAAATTTCATGCGATATACTAAATTCATGCATCTAGCTTAAAGCGTTTATGAATTATCTTTGTAACAGACGAATAGATAGTGAGACATACTGCCCAAAATGTGCTTTTCGAAGTCTAAAACTTGAAGATTCTCCAAATTTTTGATATATACAATAGTTCTCTATACTTCATATACGAGAGTGTAAAATGTTTTAATGTTTAATTGAAAGTAAGTAATCTAAAACTGACAAATGATAGATAAATCCGATACTTTAGAGGTACTAAAAATGCAAAAATTAAAATAACTGGTGAAATAATTTTTGGAATTTTAAAATGATGTAAAAATCCTTTTTGTACTACAATATTTTGGGTTGTTAACGCGAAAAAAATCAAAATTCTGCATTATTTTTGCTTCATTAAAATATTAATTAAAATTTCAAAAAATATTGCACTGCAAAGTGGACATTTTCAGTCTCCAAAGTATATAAGGGCCATGTTTGATTGGTCTGAGACAACCTTGGTCCAACCTGTATATATATTCACACACACGCACGCACGCATGCACATACACATTTATTTTTATTATATCTAAAGGTTGAAGTTTCCGTTATTAAAATTGCTATATGTTATATCAATAAACTCTAAAAATTATAGTTCATTACATAATCAATTACTTGATGGAAATTTGATGAAAATTTTAATCAAATTTAATTTATTTTGATAAAAAATAATATACTTTTTAATCAGTTGTCTTTTATTCCTCACAATCATTTTTATCGATTTATATTATAGAAATTGCAAACAAGATACCGTTAAGCTTGTTCTTTTAGAAACACAGAATTAAAATATAGAAAAATATTAAGGGCATATCTGAAATTATGTAAAAATTACATAATTAATTTAATTAACTAAATATAATGCTTTGTAGCTAAATTATTGAGAATTCAATAATTCAGTTGTTTATATTCAGTTGTTGAATATAAACTATTATTGTTTAGATTCTATTCAGTTGTTTAGATTCCCATGAGAAAACAAAACTTACCATATCAGTTTTATTTGCATAGATAAATTATATAAAGCTGCTTTAGGATTATACTTTGCGAACGCACTTGTTAAACGTTGTTACTCATTGTTTTCAGTGTGTAATACAAAAAGCTGCTTTCAACAATTAACACAACACAACACGAATGTAATAGTACTGATGATATATTTGTTGTGTTTTACTATAAAAAAACTATCTGAAGGGAGGTCTTCTACAAACTTTCTTGTGGGCTCTCTAATAAAGTTGTTGTCCTTCTACCTTCAGAATAAAGTTGTAGAACTTGGATAAAGTCACAAATGCCTTACATAGTATTCAAGAACAATAGTTATGAAGTCTATTATTACTAGCATAAGTCTAGCAATTTTACTGAAGTTATGGTGCGATCTTTGAAGATTAGTGTATGTCATGCGATTAACATATAAGTAACCGAAACTGAATTTGTATTTTGGACGGCTTTTTTTCCCAAATGATTGAAGCCAAAATTTGATGTAGAATTATAATAATAAGATAACATACAACTTTCATTGTATAAGTCATTGTATTTGTGATTTATCGCATTTACTTACGCCCGAAGAGCTAACCGACAGACGTTTAAACTTTTAACATATTTTATTCAAAATTTGATAAGAATATACATGCGAATATTACATGCTAACCTATTTATCAAATTTTAACTATCTATTTTTGCATTTTTTTTTCAGCTATTGCGTTCACAATCGGAAAGACAGATTGCCTCTGGATGCATTTCATATAAAATTTTAAAGATTTTGAAGATAAAATTTGGTGCAAAGTCTATATACCAAACTTCATATGTCTAGTTCAAAGCGTTTTGGTGTTATCATGTTCACATAGAGAAATATGGACAGACATAATTGCAAAAATCTGGTTGTCGAACTCAGTGAAGTCTGAACGTGGAATTTTATCACAATCGAGAAAGAAAACATTGTAATGTATTTGACAATTACAATGTTTTCTTTTTGTACATTTCGTACACTAGAAAGTAAAAGTTATTAAAAACAGCATCTGCTTCCATATATATCGATACTGAAAGTAGTTTTGATGATTTTACTAAAGTAAGATAAATATGTATCAGATTTAAAAACGGATTTGAATTATTTCATACAAAATTATTAAATTTTCAAAATTTCTAAAGCTTTCTCTGTATAAAACAGCACTAAAACCGCAATATTATTATCACTTTGGATTATATTTCCGCATTCATAAAGCTTTCAAAAACATATTTAATTAAAAATCTGATAAAAAATTATTAAGAAACAAATGAACAAAGATTTTACGAAATATTTAGTAATTATGGTTATTGCTAAGATGCGTTTTTATGCTATTTTCTCATTCTTTTAACAAAATAATAAAAAGAAATTGGTTCTTTCTAATTTTCCAATGTTAAAATACCTTTTTATGCATTCATTTCTGATAGAATATGTTCTCTTTTTTTCTTCTACGTTCTCATGAATTTATTTATATATTTTCTGAGCTTTATTTTTATTTGCCAAATCGTTTGATCTTTTTTCTAATTTATCTAAGAAAATGCAGACGATTTTAATAAAAACTGGAATTTGAATCTTCTCTCGCAAAATTTATAATAAGTCAATATTATTTTTAAAAAATACGATTTCTTGCAAAATAGTTTAAAATGTAAAATTTTTTAACAATTCAAAAGCCTTTAGAAATGGCTGAATATTTCCTTTAGCTTTCAATTAATATTTCATATATAAAAATGTATACTCATGTCAAAAGGGAAAATGAATTTCATCAAAAAGAGAAGCCACATAAGAGTTTAATCACTTCAGGGGAGAAACATTATTCCATTTTTTGTAATAATTTTTAGATCATTTTACTATGTATGTTTCAGAAAAACTTGATATAACCAAACAAAATTGTTGCGCTACGTATGAATATTATCCATCATCTCTGCATAGTTCATTTAATAATACAAGAAACTATTTTAAAAATTTATTTTATACACAGTGAAATCGTCACTTTTTCATTAAACGTTAAGACATTTCTTTATAGCTATTACCATGTTTAAATCCTTATTATCATGTTTCCAAACTTAAAGCATAAATGCTTATTTTTCAGATGTCTCCACTGTTATAAATATTTATTTAGTAAACATATGTCTGTGCATACACTATAGCTAATATTAATGTAGGGTAAATGTGCACGAAAAAAGAATTTAAATTAGTTTAGCCATTTGCGTCTAGCTAAGATGATATATGAAAGCAATTTTAAATGGAAATTTCTTACCAACAATTACTTCCAGAAGGTTATCGCTTTTTTTCAGACTTAATATTAATGATTTCTAAGAACTTTTCATTATTTCTATTTAAAAACATCTTTCAAAACCGATAACGCATTAAATATTAAGATAACAGTGTTATGAGCTGTTTAAATATGATGGCTTTAACACTTTATCACTTTAGTGTTGGAAAATTATTCTTATGCAGTTTCCAAGTAGATATCATTACTTGCTGCCATACATTACTTTTATTTTCTCAAATACGAACTATACAAAGAAGAAAATCGTAAAAAAAAATGTGGAGTTGACATTTTGACGAATCTCCACGTTTCAGATACCCCTGTGTCTGAAAACAATGCCTTTAAAATTATGTACACTGACTGAAAAAAATCCCAACACCAAGAAATTAGTATTAGATGAACAAAATTTGGTAGGCGTGTTTATACATCTGACAGATGACATCGATTCAAATTTAGAGCTTCTCGCATAAGTGTGGTGATAGTAGCGCCACTCAGAACTTGCACATCAGGGTTGCTTTAAATGAATGCTGTAAAGTTCGTGAGCGCTTTTTATCGTTGAAATTTGATGTATTGAGTTTATGTTAACCAAGAATGCCTTTAAGAAGACGATCAAGCCATTATCAACAGCTCACCGAGTTTGAGCGAGGTCGTGTAGTAAGGCTACGAGAAGGTGGATTTTCTTTTCGCGATATTCCAGAAAGACTTGGCTGGAATATTTCCACTCTGTTTGATTGTTGAGAGCAATGGTCAAGGGATGATACTTCTTCAAGAAGACCGGATTCCGGGTGGCCAGGTGGCAATACTGAGACGGAAGACCGCCGTATTCGGCGTACGGCTGTGGCGCAACATATTGCCCCTGCGACAGAAATCCGAGCTGCAGCTGGTACCATAGTGACACAACGAGCTGTTAGAAATCGGTTATTTCAAAGACAACTCCGAGCCAGGCGCCCTGTAGCGGGTATTCCACTGACTCCAAGCCATTGCCGTTTGCGACGCCAATGGTGTCAAGCCAGAGCTCATTCGAGGACGGAGTGGAGATATGTGTTGGCTTATCCACACCCGGTCGACAGTAACATCAAACCAGGTCCACGAGCCCGAACGCCTTCAAACAATGTAGCACAGCCTCGGGAGACGAGAACAGCTGACTTTTATTGAAACCGATGCAGGCCAAAATGTGGGCAGGAGCAGCTTGAGTCGCATTGCATTTTGGACACAGGGAATAACACGAGTGTGTTCACTTCGAAATCTAGCGAGATTGTCTGATCGCGCCTGCTGCCAGCCTCAGTAGAAATAGCATCAGGGCGACTTTCCGCATACCATTCATGCACGGGGGCCCTCTTCCAAGAAGAACAAATATCTTGCCTGACCGGGTGGCGATTTCTGAAAAAGTAAAGCAGCCACCATGAGCAGTATCCTTATGGCTGCCCTCTCAGGCCAGACCCTCAGCAATTTCATTTCCGTGCACATTCACATGCGACGAAACCCACTGAAAGGTGATCTTACGATTGGTAATCAAGCGATTCAAAAGCCGGACGATGTTCCTAGTCGTGCGGTTCCATTGCCTCCACCATTTAGATAAATGCTGAATGGAGCTTCGGCTATCACTCAAAATCCAAATGTCAGTGCAAATACTCTCAGTTATGCAAAATTCGAAGCCTCCTCAATAGCTATTAGTTCTTCACGGAACACTGAGCAGTTGTCGATGTTTTTTACACAGATCTCAATGACAGATCTCAATCCTTTTTAACAAAAAATTCACTACCCAAAATAGCGCCTTCACCCATGCTGCAGTCAGTATAGATCTGTAACGCATCACAAAGGATTTTATGGATAGTCTCCAAAGCAAGCTATCTAAGATATTCCGGGTGATGTGTGCTTTTGTTAATGGATGAGCTCAATTCGGTCTTGAAAAAGACCCGAACATAGAATGAATCAGCAACATCCGTACCACAAGCTAGTGAGGTCGTTATGCAGCCAACCCTCACTTTCAGGTGGAGATCTGTTGTATTTTCTGATGAAAGCAGATTCTGCCTTGGTTCCAGTGATAGCCGTGTGTTGGTAAGAAAGAGGCCAGGGGAGCGCCTGCAGCGAAACTGTCTGTGGCCTAGACACACTGGACCTATACCTGGGTCATAGTCTGGGGAGAAATTTCCTATGACAGAAGAAGCACTCTCGTGTTTTCCCAAACACACTGACTGCAAATTTCTACGTCAATCTGGTAATTCAACCTGTCCCATCTTTCCCAGAACTTTCACATCTCCAGGAAGAATGGTGCTTTATTCCTCTAAACACTATTCAACTCTTGTATGAATCGATTCCTTGACGAATCCAGACTTTATTACATGCCAAAATCGATCCTACACCATACTAATAAGAGATTCTTTATAAATCTAAGTTTTTTTTCCCCTTTATTTTGATAACCACCTGTAAATATCAGCTATCTTCAATTACCCGGATTACAACTTCACTTTTTATTTGTCTTGTAAGCTGCACAAATATTAAAAAGAATCCTTTTTTTTTCCAGCTTTCAACAATGGAAGAAAATTTATTTGATGAAACAATGAAAGCGTTTTGAATTACAAGGCTAAAATATAATCGATTGTTGGAAATCAGGTTAAAAAAATTATTTTTAAAAATTACCAATTTCAATGAAAATTTGTACATGTATTAAGTCGAATTCATTGAAAAGGTAATTTTTAAAAATCTGAAACAGTTTTAAATTAATTTATCCCATAGAAATACCAAAATTCAGTTTAATTTTTAAATTACTGAAATTAAAGATTCAAAAATTATTTAAAAAAAACTGAAATTAAATTTAAAAAATTAAAAACTTAAAAAGAATTTCAAAAAAATCTCCTAGGGACGGATTTCTTCTTTCCAAAGTATATCTAAGCCACATTTGGTAGATCAACTCTCTGGTCTGTAGAGCATCTACAGAGAGAGAGAGAGAGAAATACATTCACCTATATTATTATTGTTACAAACCTGCAATTCGACTTACCAGCATAGTTTGTTCCATCATCAGAAAGATTGTTTTAAAGTCATCGGTATTGGACGGAGTCCGGGTGACGCGTCGGAGGTCCCAGAGCGTGGCGACAAATTTGGCGACCATTTGGCGACGAATTTGGCGACTTTGGTGCCAAAATAGATTATACACGAAACATCGAGAATTTTCCCGATCCGTCCAGTAGGAACCGAGATACGCCTCGAACTTTCCTGATTGGTTGAGAGGCTTCTAGCCCCGCCTCCTGAGACCTATAAAAGGAGCCAGTCTGTACTGCTAGAGAGTCAGAGTAGTGGAAGAAGAGTAGTCGGAAGCGACAGAGCGGAGTAGTTGGAAGCGACGGAGAGGAGTAGTCAGAAGCGACAGAGCAGAGTAGTCGGAATCTACGGTGAAGAACTGGTCTTCCAGGGATTAGCAGAGCAGCGACGGAGTCAAGTTAGTGCTGAGCTAATCTGTGCGCTACTGTCTGCAGTAGAGTCTGGTTGTATGCTGCACATCTTGGCTGAAGATAATCGTCTTCTATGCTGTATATAGTTGTCGTTTTTGTGCTGCCCTGTGTGTCTTCGTGTAAATAAACGTCGTTGTTTTTATTCTACTTCCGCCTGCTGATTGAGCGTTCTCCACACCATATAACTTCCACTATCCAAATGAACCCGGAAATTTCGTAACATTATAAATACAGAGATTGTCTGTAGACTGACGTTCAATGAACAAATCATCTCCTTGCAATCTGATCTGTGAGGTCATTCTTAAAATAATTGGTATACATTTAATTAATCATGGAATCAATCTTTTTTTTAGCAATTTTGGAGGGGTTTTTTAACTTTTTGCAGCCAATCATTTTAGAAAGCATCTAAGATAAGAGAGAACATTTTTGTCTTTCTTTTTGTAATCGGATATGATGCCTTTTGATTTCTTCCGCAAATAAAATAAAGTTCTGTTTGTTCAGATATTTTAAATACAAATAATGGTTTGATTCATTTGGTTTGGTTTCTTATGGAACAAGACTTTACTGTAACAAACAAGGTTTTTAAATCACAGCAATGTGAAGGTATAAAACTTTTGCAAGGCGGGAGTTGTAGATAATTCCTCTAAAATATTAACATAGCTTAAATAAAGGGATAAAACTTAACGGATTTTTAAAAAATTCAAATTATGAATTTGTGGCGTTTCTAGAAGTAAAGTTGACAATGAAATTTCAAGAGTTTGAAGGCAATTAATTGTTAGCGTTTTTCTAAAATAACTACATAATTCCTCTAGAATATTAACATAGCTTAAATGAGGGGGGAAGAGTATGAACGATTTCCTGGCGTTTGAAATCATGAAATAAGTTATTAATTCGCATTTAATTCTAAAATAATAATTAAGAGACAAAATCTGCTTTCCTAAATCAAGGGCTTACTGCATACGATATACAGGTTTTTAATTGTTGACGTCTGAAATGCGCGAAAGAAAGTCGGGTTAGCTTAGTTAGTTTAGTTATATTAACGTCCTTTTTTTAAGCAACAGTAGGGCTATTTTGGAACCGACCTCGCAATTTTCAACCTCGGTCAGATGACGAAGACGACACCTGAGCTAGCACCACCACTCTCTCCAAACGTCCACACCATACCAGTGGGAGGATTCTTAGTTCAAGAACTAGACAATATAGTTGTTAAATTATCTGGAAGATTTTGAGTAGGCTGTTTGATTGATAAATTTTAAACATACTTTACACCTGTTTTTTGCAAAATACAGCAATATTTTTCCAAGTGAAAAAAATCAATTTTTAATTGATGTATTTTTAGAAGCTTTTTCTCTATCCATTTTATTCAAAATCACAAATGCTCTCGCTGATGTGGTGTAGATGTTTAGAGAGGGGGTGCCAGCTAAGGTATCATCCCCGTCATCTGACCACGGTTCAAAATTACGAGGTCTGTCCCAAAGCTCTATTGTTTCTATAAAAACTGGGCATTAATATAACTAAACTAAACTAAACTCAAAATCCTAAGAAATTTAACGTTTTTTTTTAATTCCTCCTAAAAATAGACATATCTAAATTATCAGGTCTTTCACATTTGTATATTGCTGCATTTTACACTTTATTATTATTACATTTTTTTGTCCAAATCCATTTTACTAAGTATTTCGAATTCTTTTAAATCGAGTGTTTACTGTATTTAAAAATGTGCCACTAATTAATTTTAACACATTTATTTTCTCGCTTATTTAGATGTTTTGCGTTCAAGTTCAATTTCATTAAGTAAAAATCCGGTATTATTTTAAAATATTTATTCAAAGCATTAAAAAAGTCGGAATTTTTCTCTACAAATCCAAGAAAACTAATCTGATTTTTATAAGAACCTTTCCCTGCAAATTTAATTTGAAATTCAAAAACAATATCTGTTATACACAGCTGCACAAACGAAAACTGTTTTTGATTGATTCGAAATAGTTACTGAGGATCACTTTTACAGTGCTAGAAAGAAAGAATTAAAATACTAGGTCCGCAATGACCAAACGATAATCCTTCAGTTTTGCACCATTTTCTTAATGCGTTTTAAATTGAGCAAATAATGGGTCTCGCATGATCTGTAACCTTGCGAGAGAATTCAGCCACGAAATTTTTGCTTATTATATTAAGATTTACGATGTTTCTGTAAATCAGTAGCAGAATAATTTGTTAACTCTTTTTTTTTCTTTTCGTTCACCATTGCGAGGCATGCGGTTTCACGAAGTATTTTTACCATCATTTTCACCGTCGACTGAAGGACGAATAAAATTTACTTTTGGCAACATTCCAATAGCAAAAAGAACTCAGCAATTTACATTTGGATACAATTTTAATAAAAATACATTATAGAGGTCTGCTGGTGACAATTTTTATGATTCTTTTTCATTTTTTTAAAAATAATTTTAATGGCAGCCACAGCAGTTGAAACTCTAAAGAGAATTTATAAGAAAAAAAAATTATTTAACTGTGACTGTACCTAAAAAACAGAAATGGATTAAAGAAGAATTAATTTGAATGGAAAAAATTGAGATTCTTATCTTCTCTTGATAAAAAAAATTAAATTGTTCTTTCTCAAAAAGGAAAGGAATTTCTTTTTTTTCTTTTTTTTAAGAATATGAAGAATGAATTGGAAGAAGGTTTTGATAATTCTTTGCTTGTCGCTTGAAGATTTTTTTAATGAAGAATGGACAGTTTAGGTGAAAGAATGCTGCAAAAAATAATGCAGAATTCCTTTGCATATTATGTTCTTCATACAAATTGAAAAATAGTTTGGATGAAAAAACTGCTGAAATCGTTTTTAAATATTCATTTCTACAAAAAAAATCTGTTCTGATAAGGCTACTTTATGCTGCCAAAATTGATCTAAAATGTGAATATTGTCAATAATACGATGAAAATCAAAATTGCTAATAAAAGTTAATAATGTGTTCCTAATTCTATAGATTTATAAAATAAGATATTTCCTACATCGAAAGAAAATGCATTTCTAAACCTTTTTCGAATAGAAGAAGAACAATTCTTTTAAATCTCAAACGAAGCTGCATTTTGCTATATTTCTGAAAATATCCGTATAACTTTTTAACTAAAAAAATATATCTTTAAATTATACCTATTTACTTATCCTTTTTTCCTTGAAATTTGGGCAATTTTTTAATTTTTTTAGATAATTTTTAAAGCTAATTTATTGTGGTGCAATAAAATTCAAAATAGTTTTCTGTCAAATATCTAATTGAATTTAATTTCTGTCACAAACTGATTCTTAAGACCACTTAATTCAAACAATTAAAATTAAATACAACCACTATTTCAACAAACCAGATGGTCCCCAAAAGCGGATAGAATTCCATTAAGTATGAAAATATTTGAATCAGATATTACATATGAATCAGATATTTATATTTCATAAAATGCTATATTGTTACTGTTCATTTCAGTATCCTGAAACGACAACTTTTCGATGATTCTATCCCACTGAGAGGTGAGGTGGAGGAGGAAGTGAGCATTTCTGTAATTCACTTTGTTGTTAAATGTAAAATTCTTCTCCTTTCATCAATTATCCTCCTATTTTGTCAAATTAAACCCATCCAAGCGCATGCGTAAACGCACGTAGGGTTTTAAAATCAGTTGGCAAACAATATAGAGCCGCAACCATAAGTAAGGTTGACGTATACAATAAAAAGAGCTTAATTAAGGCAATTAAAATAACATGATGTAAATGTTAGACAGTTTTTCGGAATCTTGTACATGAGAGTTTATAAATAATTTATTGAGCTGAAATCAAATAAAATGAAGAGTGATTGCTAACTACAACCAATATTTAAAATAGAGTGCTATCTTTGAAATTAGATTGCGTAGTATAAAATGCATTTGCAGAATGCTGCAATTGTTAAATGTATTATATCAATCACCCAAACTCTGCATAATAGAGCAGTGGATATACTTCTTTAAGTCTTAAGTGTTCCATCCCCTAAAATTTCTGGTAAATCGAATGTTTACTGTATTCGAAAAAAAATATAACAAATTAATTTGAAATCTTTCAATAAAGCATTAGGCAAAAGTTTTCGATTCAAGATTAATTTCAATAAGTAAAATTTTATTACTTACCAAAAACTCTTATTTAAAAAAGTTTTTTAAAAAAAAGTGCAGTATCCTTCATATATCTCACAGAACTTTTCAAATATTCACTCTCAAAAATTCAAATAGAAGATCCTTGGTCACCTCCATACAGTCCAGACTTCACTCCCTATGATTGCGCCAATATTGTTCGCCTAAAAAGGGCTCTAAGGAGCAAACGATTCACATTGGACAACGAAGTAAAGGAATACATTCGGAACAGATTCACAACGGAACCCTGGGAATTTTACGCAACAGCTATTCACCGTCTAGTGTCGCAATTGGATAAATGCCTAAATGGCCAGGGCCAATACTTTTGACATACATGTAATGGTTTCTGTTCATAGACCTCCAGAGAGTTTCTTATTGAATGCTCCTTATATATTCAAAACAATACAACTTAATAGTTATAATAATTCAAATAGTAACTATTTTTGTTTTATTTGAAATAGATATTGATAATCATGTATAGCAGTAGAAAAACCAACACTAGATTAGATCCACAGTGATGGAAATATAATTCTTCAGTTCAAAATCCTTTTCTTAATACGTTTTGACTTGAAAACTTGATATGTTGTTGCTGTTGTTTCTAATGGCGCTTGTCATAGACAAGCCCACTGACTTTAGAAGTCAGTGATTTAGAAGTTAGTGAAAATTTCATATCTACCACATGTATAATCTTGTGCGAGAATTCAGCCGATAATTTTTGATTGTTTATATTAAGAAGAATTATGCTTTCTGCAATTCACTAGCAGAATAATTTAATGACTTCTTTCGTTCGCCATTGTGAGACCCACAGTAATCACTCAGCGTTTCTACCATCATTGTGGACTGAAATACGAATAAAATTCAATTTTGGTGCCATTCCTTTCAATGAATAGATTTAAAACAATTTAAATTTAGTTACATTTTTCATATAAAATGCTTTGTACAGGTCTCCTCTTAAGAGTTTTGTAATTTTTTTAATGTTATTTTAGAATAATTTTAATGGCAATCATTGGAAACTGTGTATTAAAAATAATATTTATAGTAAAAAAATCAGCTGTAACTGTAACTGTACATAACACAGTTAGATGGGCAGAAAAGAATATTAATTTAAATGCAATCAAAATGGTGATTCTCTTTTTTTTAATTAACTGAAGCAAAAAGAAGTTGAATTTTTTTTTGAGAAAAAGAAAATAAATTTTTAAAAAAATTTCATGGTTTTTTTTTTTCTCTTTCTTTTGCTGACAATTTATTTCAATAAAAAAGTGATAATTCAAGTGAAAGTACGTTTCAAAAAGATCTCAACATTTAGGGATATATTAAATTTTTCACTCTATTTAAAAACTTTTTAAGAATTTATTTTATTTAAAACTAGCCGCCTCTGGCGACCAGCCGGTTAGCCAATCTTAATGATTGTTAATTTTTTAATAAATAAATATTTTATGTAATTCCTACTTTAATAGCTTCTTCATCAAAATATTTTAAAACTTCAAATTTTGATAATCATATAATTCACTCATAATATTATAAAGGCCTTCAGTCATAACGTAATATGTATCTCTCTAATTTTCTGTTAGATCCCGTAGAATTTATGCTTTAAATTAAAGTGGAAGTTGTTAAATTGAAATTAATATAAGAACAGTTTTTACTGAAACGAAGCATTTTTTTAATATGAATACTGAAAACAGAGTAGCTAAATATTTAAACCTTATGAGCACTAAAATATATCTTTCTTAATTTATGTAATATCTCAAGAATTTGTCAACAAAGTTTTCTCAGATTCATCATGAGCAGATCGATTAATTAACAATGTTCAATTTTAAATGCATCAAACACTAAGAAAATAAACAGAATCGTTTAAAATAATCGGTCGAAAACAGGTTAAAAAAAAACTACTTAAAAAACGATGTACTTAAAACTATAAGCATATACGAAAAATATATAACTAACATAAATACAATTTAATTACAAAAGCATACAACTGACCTAAAAATATTTTAAATCAAGTCCGCTTCCGTTGAAAATAGATGTAAACAATCAGAACAGAATGCGCATGCGTAAATTTTCAAAGCCAGTTACGGTAACGCAAATGCGTGAATATTTCTACTCCGCTGGGGTAACGCTATGCAAATTAGAAATTTTTAATTTCCTTTATTCTCTTTTATTTTAATTCAAAAGTACTCTTGAATGAATCTCAAATATCGATTAATTAACAATGTTTGATTTTAAATGCATCAAACATTAAGAAAATAAACAGAGTCGTTTGAAATAATCGGTCGAAAAATGTTAAGGCTAACCTCATTAGCGGGGGGGGGGGACAGAAACCTTACTCATTAGGCGGTAGGAAAATAAAGTTTTTTGGCTGGAAATTTAGTTTTTAATTAATAATTAAAATTCAGTTAAAAATTCAAAAAAGGGACCCCAAGTGCACATTCTCGACCTCCAAGGTATACATGTACCAAATTTGGTAGCTGTAGGTGAAATGGTCTGGCCTGTAGAGTGCCAATACACATACACATTGAGCTTTATTATAAGTATAGATGACAATTATTTTCACAAAAAATTACAAAGTACTCTATAAATAGTTTAAACGGATTTCAAATAGATTCAATGAAACTTCAAACTCTTTAAATGGAAAAGGAGAAAAAAGACAACAAATTGTTTCTGTTTCCATATATTTACAATATAAAGAACAATTCATAAGAAAATCTGCATTTACTGCAAAAAGTAGAATTAGATAACATTTTTTATCCTAAAAAAAATTGTGAAACAAATTGTGAAATTCATGAAAATTCATAAATTTTTAATAATAAATTTTGTTTTGAAAAATATCTAATAAGTAATATTTTGGTAAATCTTCATTAATTAGATCTCCTTGAAACCATATTTCAACTTAGATCTGTCTGTATCTTATAGCTTATCCTCAAAATATATTGGTAGAAGAAACTTCTCAATAGTAAGTTATACAGGTGGTTATTAAAATAATGGAAACACCTTAGATTTATAAAGAATCCTCATTAGTATAGTGTAGGATCACCTTTGGCAGGTGATACAGATTGAATTCACCTAGAAATCGATTCATACAAGTGTTGAATAGTGTTTAGAGGAATATTGTACTATTCTTCCTGGAGAAATTGTGAACATGCCAGTGGGGGAATATCTATTCCGTATTGAATGCTCTAAAATAAACCATAACGGTTCAGTTATATTGAGGGTCGGGTGACTGTAGTAGATGTTTAACTTCATCCTCGTGTTCATCAAATCATGATTGGACAAGTCTCGCTGCATGGATAGGTGTATTATCGTCCTGGAAAATTCCATCTCTTGCAAGAAACAAAGTTTGCATAAAGGATGAATCTGGTCAACTTAAATTTCTGTATACTTCTCCCCAGTGATCATTTTTTTTTCAGGGTTGCGATTCATCCAGCAGAAAACCTTGACATGGCTGCCCATATCACAGATCCACCTCCCTGCTTGACATTTGGAAGGAGACAATCACGATCATAGTCTTGTGCAGGTTTCTCCAAACGTGCTCCCGTCCTGTTGTAGGGTAAAGTGTGAAAAACGATTCATCAGACCATATTACTTTCTTCCACTTATCAATCGATCAGGTTTTGTGAGTGTGACACCACTGTAGACGATGTTTACCATTAACATTTGTGACAATTAGCTTAGGAATTGCTGCTCTGCCATAAATGTTCTGTTTATGAAGGTACCTTCTAACTGTCATCACTGACACTGGAGAAGCGCAGTATGGCCAAATATGGCTCTTGCGCCAATAAACCACACAAACCAACCAAACCAACTGACACTGGAGAATCCAGTTGGGTGGTCGTTTTTGCTCCAGTTATTTGCATTTTAGACATTACAATTCGCTTCAATACCCGTTTATCTCTTTCACTGAGCTTCTTTTTCCATCAACTATTTTGCTCTGCCGAACTTGTTTTGTTGCGTTATGTGTATGCTGCCATGACTTTAGACACCGTACCTCTAGAAATGCCTAAAAATTAGGACTTATTGGTCACACGCTCTTCAAATTAGACCAATTTGAAAATCTGAAAGATCCTATATTTTACGCTTTTGAAAAAAATCCAAGAATTGCATAACTTCAATAATGCTATCACATACTACCAGAATATATTCATTGCTATTTATATAAGAAAAACTGGTGGTTTTTATTATATTTTAATGCTGACGAAGTGTATTCAAAAATGTAACTTTTATTCACAAGTGTTTCCATTATTTTGATAACCACCTGTACGTTTTCATAGCACTGTTATGTTATAGGAGCGTCTACATTAGAAATGTTTATGTACATAATAAACAAAACTTAACTAAGACAATTAAAATATCACGCCTTTTAATGCCAGACGATTTTGGCAGAATCAGGAACATGCAATGAAAAAAAACTGTTCGTTTGAAATCGAATGTAACAAATATTTTCAGGGAACCAGCTGCTCGTATGAGTCAATTAGTTTATTAATAATAAAGGAATTTAGATTGTTGAGAATGTTACATAATCCTTGTTTGAATAGAAGTAGAAATAATGTGGAGTTTGTCAGAAAGTGAATATTAATCCAGCTAGGACTGGAGCTGTTTACACGTTTCTGACTGAACTGTTAATGAAGAGATGGTGTGTTTGAAAATCTGAGAGGTCCGACATTTTATACTTTCGAAAAAAATCCAAGAATTGCAGAACTTCAATAAAGCTAACACATACTACCAGAATATATACATTGTTATTTATAAAAAATCTGGGGGCTATTATTATATTTCAGCGCTTACGAAGCGCATTCAAAAATGTCATTTTTGTTTACAGGTGTTTCCATTATTTTGATAACGCCCTGTATGCCAGTACACTCATATGAATATAATTAGCCGAACATGCAACAATCTAGATAGATAAAGTTTAGAATTTTTTTACAAAGAGTCAGATAATGTCTCAAATCACCCGACTGTCTTCAAATCGGACACGAAGTATATCCTTCACTTTAGGACATTATACGGCATAGGATCATCTTGTATAAAGACAATTGTTTCTTAATAATCACGTTTTTGTTGGGCAAGACTGTCTTGCAGCCGTAAAAATTCACAGTAAAAGGCGCACGTTATAGAACACTTTTAGGCATTTGGAAAGTTTTCTGCTCGAAGAAAACAGCCAATAATGAAAACAACAGTAATGTAATCAGAAAACTTAGGTTACTCATACTCAAAGTTAGGATGTGTAATGCTCCATATACGATAGATCTTAGTGTTCACCACTCCGCATACTCTAAAATCCACGTTAACTGGCTGAAAAATATTCCCATGCTCAGAAACCAGATATTCTTTCAATCATAGCAGTAGTGACCCTTTCATATATTCATTTGGTATTTTTTTCCGTCTTCTTTCCTGCAGAACTCTCAGTCTCTTCAAATTTTGTTATCGTCTTTTTCACTTCATTCTAAGACATAGGACGTCTGAGTATCTATAATTCTCACAGAGCAATTAAATCCTTGATTATTACTGCAGCTCTGTTAGTAATAATAAAAAAATGACAATTGAAGCTCGATATTTCTTCTTTAAAGACATGATGAAGATTATTTTACAGCATTGATCACTGGCATTTTAAACATTCCTAATTTTCATAATTTTCCTACATTCCATGAAAAGTGCCACTTAGCGGTCAAATTTGAACTTTTTTGCACTTTTCTTTTCTTTATGACTAAACAAATTTCTATGAAGTATGTCATCCAGAATGTACATTCACTTTTCTTATAATCACCATGTACTTCTAAATAAATGCGCTAAACTAACATCAAATCATCATTTTTCGTAAATGTCTTTAACTGTTTAAATAATGCTGCTAACTTCTTCATTTTATCTCTAGAGTCACTGTGGATGATTTGATTAGGAAGTGTGTATTTACTTTCCTAACAGCAATGCACCTATTTTCTTTTTATTTATTTTTTACTGTAGTTAATTTTGTTTATATATTATAAGTCTGCGTAATTTACAAGTTTCCCATCCATATGCTATGCATCTTCATTTAAATATTTCAGAAGCAAAATTTTTAAATATTTCAGAAGCAAAAGGACATCCAATCTGATTATAATATAGGAGCATGCACGGTCTTCGAGATAACTCTGTTTCTCGTTCAATGGACCTCTCGAATGTAGCATGTCCCCTTACCTCCAGATTTAATTGAATTCCCTGTCAGTCATTACGCTTCGTTTCAATCTAAACGGTGACATTAATTCGCTTTCAGCAAGCCGTAATAATGGAATCCCTGGCGGGATGATAATCTATGAGAATTTTGTTAATAATTGGAGATTTATGGAACGTTTTATAATCTTCGAAATCCAGTGGATTGTGATTAACTTATCAGTTTGAGTTTCAGATCTCTTGCGTTGAGTTTTCCGGATCTAGTTTGATCAATTGTTATCAGAAGGGTAGAAGATATCTTCAGATTCGAATATACCCTTATTGTCCAAACTTAAACTCCAAGAACTAAGCCATCACTTATGCAGTTCCAAAATGCTATCATATATTGAGATCCAGAATTTACTTATAATACCTAGTTTCAATCATAATTCCGCCTTAGAGCACAAGGAGGTAAGTACAACCATCAAAAATGCAGTAGTTCCTTTTTTTTTAATATAGACAGATTTAAAATTTAATTCATTACAATTTTAAGATTGAGTTGTTATCGATTATAGAATTTTTTTTCTTTATATATTTTGTATATAAGTAAGAAAAAAAAGGCAATAAATGTTCTTCTATTACATGACTTTGCTTTCAAATTTCGCTACTATTCTTACTTTAACTTGAATAATCTCGCGCCACAAAGAATCGTCTGAGTATCGTTTGGCGTTTTCGAACATTTCCGTTTTAATTATTGCATTCTAGTAATGTGCAATTTATATTTATTCTTATCTTTAGATGTTTATGTTAGAAATTATTAGATGTTTATTAGTTGTTATTTTTTAAGATGTTTATTTTTATGTTATTATTTATGTTTTAGATTTTTAGTACTATTTGTAATCGCACTTTTACATCTTTAACAGCACTCTTACAAATGGTACATGTTTCTCAAAAAATCCGTATATTTGATGTAGTAATTAGAACAAAATTTTAAAATCAAGCTGCATTGTATTCATGTATTTTATTATACAAACGGTAACTTCCAGAATATTCCAAAAAGTAAACCAGCGATCGAATCAATAGAAATTATTTGCTACTACTTCCAACTCAAATAACGAATGAAAATATGAATTATTCCATTTTGCAAGATCTTTGCTTCTAATATTGTAAGCAGCTTATCACAAGCCTATATTTATTTGTAACTATATTTACGTTATATTACGTTACTATATTAAGTTACTATATTATTAAAACCAGCAACGTTCAAAACTTTCCAGAGCCATATCCCTATCCTATCAGGCACAACTATGTTTTACACACCATGGTTGAATCTGCCCTCTTATGCCATAAAAATCCGCCAAATAAGGTAAGCAACTTCTGACAAAAGCAATAAAGCCATTTTTTCCCTAATATCTACAAAAGTACGTTCTTTTTTCTCTTATTTCTGCCTGACGTAGAAAGCCATAACTTTTCTAATAACGTTCTTCCATTTTTTTTTTACTTAATATTCTATATATAATGAAACAACCATTCTGTATTTTTTTCTGATATGTTTTTTTGAATGAAAGATCTTTTGACATATTCTCATATGTCCTATTTTTTTTTATGGATGCACCAATTGTTTATAAATCCGTTGCCCTCAAATGACTGTCAATGGAAAAAAGGAATTTGAATGTATTAGAAATCGAATATAATATGATTAAATGCTAATCGCCTTTAAGGACTAGTTGGTTTATCTGAGATACTGGTTATTTTTATTTTCATTTATGTCATTTAGATATAGCCTTATGTCTGTAGCTCTGTCAAACTATCAGATGTTAAAGCTATGTTATTTCAATTGCTTATATGTATTATGTTCATTGTGTGTGTGAAATATTTTATGGATATCATCAGGATCAATGTTTTATGGATATCTCCTCTGACATCATGGAACTATTATAAACGTAGTTTAAGCGTGATTTTCTCAGTTTCACTTTTGTTACTTAATGCTTTTATTCCTCTTGTAAAATACACAGGTATTCAATAGAATTTCTTCTTTCACAAAATTAAGTATTTGATTAAACAAGGAAAACTGTTTGAATTTTAGGGATGCAATATAATACAGTGAGAAATTAGGAGAAAAAATGTTTTTAAAATTTCAAAATTTCTGAAAAAAAATCGCATTACTATTAAATTGGCGTTATTAAAAGGACTTATTTTTTAATTTTTAAGCGGCACGCAATTCATTTTTGTACAAATGATATTTTCAAAAGATATTTCGGAAGCAAAAAAACAAAAACCACTTTAATTTTTAATTAATTAACATTACAATTCAAAAAAAATTGTTCCAATGTGTTCCATCCCCCAAGATATAAAATTTGGTAGCTGTAGCTCGAACAATCTGCTTGTAACGCGCAAGAGACAAGTCGCTTAAGGCAATCAGCTGGTTGGCTTGGAATATTAGTCATGTTTTCAATTAAATCTCTTATAACTTAGATGCTCTGATTACCTTAAAAAATACTTTTATGCATTGAATTGGATCGATAGAGTCCTGTTATTTTTCTTATCTTTGTTCAGTCTTTTATGCAAATGAATGTTCCAAATGAAAACATATCCATAATGTGATAAAAAGTTTATTGTACTGATAATCTTCTCTCAGTAACCTTAAATACCCCCTCCCCTTCCGGGAGCATTTTTCAAATGTTTTACTTTTATTTTTGTTTTCTTTTCACTTTGCTTCAATTTCATGTTGCTGTGTCTTAACATGGAAAGTCTACATGACAGTACCGGAGAATACGTTTGTCAATTTTAGGACGAATTCGTTTTCAAGCCAGGGAAAGTTCATAGTTTTAATTGCAAATATATCCACCAATTTTACAAATAATAGCTCCATGAAACATTTCCTTGTGTTTTTATTACGGTATAACGTATATTTCCTAATTAGACTTTTTTTTTTTTTTGCCTGTCTCTTAGATTTTTTGAGTTACTTTTAGTAATTTCCTTATTTTGCCTCTAGGGGCTCTGTAACTTATCTCAGTCAATATAATACAATCACTTTACTACCGGTATACATTACTTCCTTGACTATATTTGAATTTAAGGGACTTACAAACCTTATTTTACCTTATATCCAGTATAATTATTGTTATGAATCTTTAAAATTACTTACCTTATATCCTGTATAATTATTGTTATGAATCTTTAAAATTGCTTTTTAGCGCAGTGACCTTCATTGTAAAGAAGAGAGCTTTACAGATATTCTTTAGGATACTAAGTAGTTAAATACATCCCCAGTATTCCTGACAGCAGCCTTCTGGTAATTATACTCTCGCTAAAACTGTCACTGGAATTTAAAAATAGTCTTGATCTAAGCGGTGAAAGACTATTGCTGATAATATTAACTTTATAACTGTAAAATGGGAAAACACTAAATATATTTCATTTCAAACGATTATTTTTGTATAATAGAATGGTTTTCAAAAATAGCGATTTGTGGAAAGTGATTTTAAATGAAAGTACGAATTTAAAATACTCTAAATAATTTTTATATTCAAGGAAAATCTACATTAAACATATGTATTATTAAACTTTAAGCCCTGTATTTACTAATGTGGCAACACATTAGTAAATACAGGGTCTATTAAAAGTGATTCAAAATTTCAAAAAATCTATAGAAATATTTTAGAACTAAATTTGTAAAAATTCTTTAAATAATTTTTCATGGCCTGTAATAGACCAAACACTATCAGAAGTGCAGATTTCCAGACAAAATACATTCTAGATTTGTATAACAGTACAGGATATATAAACAGAAACCGTAAACAATGCCCATAACTTTCGACAATGGAAGAAAATAATTCTGTTAAATATTTTATGAACAACTAAAACAGTTATAATTTCATTCCAACAATGATATATATTGTAGAAGACAATGCAAAAAAATAATTTAATAAATATATTTTTCCAAAATTAGAAAAATTTGGAAAAACTTGCACGATAATTTAATTTTTGTTATTTAATTAAATTTTAAAAAGGTATAGAAATCAAATTTTGCAATAATATTATTAATAATTATTGCGGAATATTGCCAAAATCTCGCCCGCAGAACATCAATACACTTATAATTGTACACACACATTCATTTTTATTATTAGTAGATACACATAGTTTGATTATTTTTAAAGTATTAAAAAAATATTACTAAAATTTCTTGTAATGAAATTTTAAAAGTAATAGTTTTATTTGTAGGTATGTGTATGTGTGAAACACTATTTCGACGAAGTTCTGAAGCATTCTAAAGCACTCTATATAAGATAAACTTTTGAAAGAATTGAAGATAAATTAAAATATATTAAATTATCTAGAAATTTTTATTGATATATTTTGAATAAAGATAGTTTGTGCAATTATTCCTGAATATTAGTATTAAATGAGAACTCGGAACCATGAGCCATAGTTGATATAAGGAAGTGGTAATTCGTATACGATGCTTCACTTGAGATTTATGTTCCAATATTCAAAGAACACATAGTATATACTTGAAAACTGAAATATAAATCAAATCAATTTGTAATATATAATACGTCAAATAATGCGTTATAAATCTAATTGGAATATATATAATATGTAAAATATATATTATATATTTCTAATATAATTGAAATAAAGACAACGTATATAAAGTATACAAAGATTTTTTTAATTTGTTATTAATTAAATATTAATGAACATAAATAAAATTAATATTCTGCAAACGATATATGTAGTTATTCAACTAAAAAATAGCTGAAAGAAAAAAACAAAATTATTTTAGTAAGAGTATGAATTTTTAACAAGAATTATATTGTTTGTATTTTATTAGAGAATTTTATCGTTTGCAAAATAAAAATTTTAATAAAAAAAGTTTTATGAAATTCTTATTTTGCAAGTAATCAGGATATTCTATTATTTCTTTCTTGCGTTTACTGTATAGAGTATTTGGATAGTTACAAAAGCATGTTAATGTCACTTGTGATTTCTACTTATCTAATTTCAAAATTCAAAAATAAATCAAATAGAAAAACTTAAAGTTTGTGTTTCTACATCTTTCTATATAAATAACATTCTATTAGACATTCTATTATAAATAACATTCTATTTCAACTTTTTCAATTTGAGGTCCAAGATAAACAAATCCTGCATATATATCCCAACAACTCGCTGTTGTTGTTATTTTTTATTTATCACAATAATAAAAATGATTTAATATTTAATTTAACTCCAATAATCTGAAACAGACTAATGTTGATGGTAACCAACACTTTAGAAGTACTAAAATACGCGTCTTTTATTTTTTCCTCTACCTAAAGCAAAAAGTTATCTTTCCTCTGAAAACTATTTGTACATGTGTTAAAAAAATGCCTTTATGTGAAAAAAAGTTATCATCAATCTTAATGCTCTCATGAAACATACAAAAGCTTCATAAAGTATATCTTTTTTTTTTCTTTAACAGAAATGATTCTCCAAAAATAACTATATCGAGGTGAAAATTTCTGTTTTATTGATTTACAGTTAATATTATTTTTGGAAATCCTTTATCGTCCTTTAAACTCTGAAAACAAATCTACCTAGGGACATGCAAAAAAAGTTTTTTTATAGTCTGGTGTTAAAGAGGTCCTGCGACAAAAAGAATGTTAAACGTTCGATAAAAATTTCTTGTCAGCAAGCCGGAGGCCGATGGTAAATTCTTTTTCATCTAGGTTAATGCTTGCAAGCTTTTCTTTTTATAAATAATAATATTAAATAAACATTTTTCTATTTTCAGATGTCATCTATGAAACAACTTAATATGTCGTACAAAAGAACTTATGATTTAAATATTTTTTGAAATATTTGAGAGAATTTTATTGGATTCAATATAATTTTTTTTCAGATTCTTCCAATCAGAAATTAATGCCTGTATCGGTATATCAGTATATATATGTTTACTGATGTAAAGACTTGGTAGAAACAAACGTTTAGGACTAATTCAAGATTTTTGCAAACAAATACGGGTTTTAGTGCAAAATCTTAAGTTTGGCATTACTTTCGGTCTTTTTTTTTTTCAAGTTTAAAAAGTACATAACTTTTCATTGCTTACTCATTGCACTTGTATTTTGATCCACTCCCTGAACATTATTATAAAAAATATATATACCAAATCTCAAACAAGTGTCATAATTAGTATTTTATTAACCTTTTTCTAAAAATGAAAATCTATGAAAAAAGTCATACCTTGAGGAAAACTAATTTGAAGTTTATGGTTATTTTTTTAAATTTTTAAGATTATGAAATAATGATTTTTTTTTCAAACTTTCCTAGATTTGTAATCTGTTGCTTCTTTTTCTTGAGTGTGATAACTATTTTTTTTAGATTTGGAAAATTCTTTTTTTTCCTTGGTCTTTTCTATTAATGAATATGTATAATCATCAGATATCCAGCTAACGCCGAAAGGTTTCATTATTTCTTCAATCATTTAAAATGATGCAGTATTTAAAAAAAATCGAAATTTTGTTATTGGTTCATGCGATAAATTGTATCTTTCCAAATGCGTCTATAAAATTTTGAGCTGTATAGATATTTTTTATTAAGTTACCGAAATTGTTGGACAAACTCTATTCAAAGGAAATCTATCTGTCCGTTTATCTGATAATAAGTGAATAAGATTTCAGAACTCAGAAAAAGAAAAGAATAAGATTTATTACACAGGTTTAACATATAAAATATAAATCTGTATTAAACTCTGAGCCGAATCCACCAAATCCAAACTAAAGTTCAGTAAAGAAGTTTGATACATAGTTTTAACATCTGCTAAGTATATCCTTAAAAATTTCTGAATCAAATCCCTTAAAGTGTTGTCCGTCTGCTGGTCTGCACTTTTACATGTATGTAAACGTTGTTACTCTAAAACGTAACGACTTGAATAAATGAGATTGGATACCTTATATCAATACTGTAACTTTAGTTCTATGCCAAAAAATTTTTCATTCACTCAAGTAAAAGCTGTACAAAATGCATATTTGTTTTTCTTTGCGATACTACGAAGAGAAAAACTTTCATGGGCTTAAATTGAAAATAAAATTTTAAACACTCAGGTTGTTCACACATCTACGTCTAATATTGATAATTTTAAAAGAGAAAACAACCCAACCTTAGTATTCCACTAAGGTTGGGTTGAATTGATATCCGGATTTGCTGTATCAAAAACAGTCTCTTCAATGTCTTCTTTATGTATCCTCGCAATGAAGCCGAGCAATCGATGGGTGTTGGTTCGTGTACTTGTTCCGATATTGGCAGCTAAAGTAATACAAATAGTATTCCAGATTGGGATTTCGCTTCTCTAGAAGAGGTACTGATAGCGAAAAGCTAGTGGCCTTGATTTCGACAGTGCTTGATGAATGTATAAGAAGAAGGAAAGAAAAGTTTGGTTGATATAATTAATATATGAGATGGTAGGGTTTCTTAAGTGATATGTAAACTATTAATGAGTAAATGGCAGTATTGGCTGGGAATTAATACATCTAATTAAAAAACATCACACAAGCTCAAACCGTTATCGGCAAGACAATAACAATCCAATACTTTGAATCGATTAATAATATTAAGAATCTATGATATTACTTCCTCAAGCGTTTATGTATCCTGTATAGGAAGATAGCTCCATTAGGATTCGAGTTCCAGCATTTACTCAAGAAAAGTGAAGGACATAGAAAATTCGAGAATCTTATCGATTGCCCCAACAGGAATCGATGTTTCAGCTTTTGTTCTAGAACATCCGATGGCTATTACAGGATCTATAAAATTTGAATCGCCCTAATAAGGATCAGTTTGTAATGAGTTGTCAGTAGTCGATAATAATCAATGGAAAAGATTTTTACAGATTGTTTTTTTACTGCAATGTTAATTTTTAGAAATTGAATCTGAGTTTTGTTGCCTGTGTAATGGGTGTTAGCATAGAATAGCGAGACATTATTTGTTATTGAACTTTGCCGTTCACCAAATAGTTCTGGGTAGATTTGATTTTTCAGTAACAATATAAGACTAACCAATCGAAAAGAAACTTGTTTGTGGATATTATCGATAAGCATCAATTGAATCCAAAAATTAATACTGTACTTACTAATACAGTAATGTTTCGCGGAGTCCACTTCCACTGATTATTGGAAGCAATTCCAGATGTATATTGCTCTGGTTTCTTTTTGACTCTGGGAACAGTGCCAAAAGGGACTTTTATTTATCCTTCAGCGGATTTCACAAATGTCGGTAAAAATGCTCCAGTGAAACCATGCGTCTCGAGTTGGCGAAAAAGAAAAAGTTAACAAATTGTGCTACTACCGATTTTCGGAA
Organism: Argiope aurantia; assembly: GCA_026543865.1. Classification (NCBI taxonomy): domain Eukaryota; kingdom Metazoa; phylum Arthropoda; class Arachnida; order Araneae; family Araneidae; genus Argiope; species Argiope aurantia. The sequence continues at coordinate 157,866 of JAPMOR010046007.1, read as the reverse complement.
GCAATCATTAATCTTAACACAATAAGCAACAATTTCGTGGTTGAATTCCTTCGCGAATTACATGTCACGAGCAAACATCATTTGCTCGATTTAAAACGCATTAAGAAAATACTGTAAAACTAAAGAATTATTTTTTATCACTAAGAATCTATTTTATTCTTGCTCTAGCTGTTAAAAAATTGATAATTTTTAATGATTTAAAATAAAACAAAAACAAATTGCTCTTGGAGTTATAATTATTAAAATCCGAAATTTCATTTGATTTATAGAAAAGTAAACATTCACGAATGAAAGTAGAATTATGTAACAAGTCCCTAAATTTTATATGATAAATTAAATACTCATTTGTTTAAATTATTTGAATATGCTATGAAAGTTAAGTCTCTAATAAATAAAAAAATACTGAAAGCAGTTGTTGAGGAATGAAACAGGGGAAAATTCAAAATTATTAGATACACACTTAATGAGATTTAAATTGTGACTTAATGAGATTTAGAATTGTTAACATAAATAATACACAGTATTTCACTTATTAAATTACCTACTATATGATATGTATTTGTAAAAAGTTAAAACGATTTTTCGCTAAATTTGGAAAATTTTATCCATAACGCACGAACTCAAACTGAAGCGAGTGTATTTTTCCCTTCTCGTATATGTAGTATAAAGAAAGTATAGTAATCGTCAAAAAATTCGAACTCGAGGTTTTGACGAATCTCCATTATTTTAGACCTCCCTGAGTTTGAAAAACACATTTTTTTGAAAATGTCCATCTATCTGCCTGTCTATGACAAAGATAATCAAAAACGATTTGAGCTTGACTTTTGAAATTTGATATATAGTCTTTACACTAAATTTGCACCTTTCTATCATATTTTGAGAAAAATCTCTTCAGAATAAGTCCGTCCCTCTGGCTGTTGCTGTTCGAATACAAATTAATTCGATATTTGCAAAACGAAAAGATCTATGTAGATAAATTTCGGTGCAACAGATCTGTCATCTATAGTGTAGGTACCTTTCAAGTTTGTAGCTAAATCCATTAACGAGTTAACTATCTGTCAGTCTATATTTTCAGAAACAGGTACACGCAATAATTCAAGAATGTAGTGACTTAAATTATCAGATTTAGTAGTGGATTTTGTGACTACAAGTGCAGTTTTGGACAATTTGTTGCTTTTTTTTTGTTGTTGTTGAGCACAAAGTGCCTAAAACACAAATTCGATTTTCGGATGCTATTAACGTACGTCAGAGATCAATCGCCAAATATCTTGCCAAGGACAACAAATAAAGTTAAATTCACGCCAGAAGTCAATATTTTTTAACTGTACAACTGTACGTACAACGCAAAAAGGTTTTGGGAGACGCAGTCTTTAAATATTTTTTTCTCTTGTCACATTTATACTAATTATGGGAAATATGTCTTAAAAATTGAATGTAAAATGCAAAATGAAATGTAAAAGAGAAGTTTAAATTTTTAAATGATTATTATATCACGAGATTAAAAATAATAAAAAAAATCATAAATTAATCGTGCTAACAGTTGAATTAAAATTTGATTCTGATTCGTTTCAAATATTAATAATTGTTTCCTTATTTGCTCTATTTATTGTCCAGTGGACATTTCGTTCCTGACTGTAGACTGACATTTCGTCTCTGATTCACCGTAGCTCCCAAATTAATTAAATTCAGGACCTCCCCATTCCACTTCCCTTCCATCAAATCAATGATACAAATTTGATCGTATACATACGCAACAATGGCTTCCAGTATTTGAATGCGAGATTATGAGCATTTTATTAATAATACGGCAATCACGTGTCTTAAGGAATGCTACATGATCCTCGAGTTGTGAATGACTATTGATTCAGGGTTTATTATAAAAGTCAATAGATGGAATCGACGCTTTTCGTGTTTACGGACTCCTAACTAAGCAATTAATAGGGCGATTTCGCAAATGTTTTGCACCGTAAGTAATTGATTTGATACTCAGATCAAATTTTGATGATATGGAGACTCTTGAATGCATTCCAATGTCATGACAATAAGTATTATGTGTCAATGCTTAGGTTTTTTTACTTGTCTATATATTAATAAAATAGGTAGATTAACAGAAAATTTTGAATGAAATTATTTCAATCGAAATTGTATTTAACTTACATGTACAGGACAATCGCTAATGTTCTTTCAAGTCCTTTAAATTCAAAATTATATCTCGTAAGCTAGGGAAATAACTTATAAGTGTAGTAAAGTCACTATGTTGTATTTGTTCAGAGCTCATTGAGACGAAATAAGAAAATTACAAAAATCACTCAAGAATTAAAAGATGTTGGCCAAAATTTTCTAATTAGACTTTTTGACTAATATCCTTTCATTCTTAAATCATTTCTTTAATTTTCTTATTTCGCCACTATAAGCTCTGTAAATATCTTAATATTTACAGAGCTCAAGGTAGTATGGTCATTTATAGAGATCATATGTATAATAAGGCCATTTCTAAAGATCATAGTTATGGATATTTTTCCTCCATAAATTACCAAATAAACCATGATAATAACACAAGGAAACGCATCATGGAGTTTTCTTTAAAAATGATGAAATTATTTACGATTAAACTTACTGTGTTTTGAAAATACGTTTGTTCCAAAATTGAAGATTACTCCCTCCTCCCCAGCTGAGATTAGATAAAATTCAAAGTGTTTTATTGTTATTTTTTTCACTTTTTTTGTTGATTAAATGTCCCTTTGCTGTTGTTGTATAAAACTATATGATAATATCAGAGAATACATTTTTCAATGTAGGGTGCACCCTTTTTCAAGTCAAGTAAAGCTCATATTTTTATTCGCAAATAATTCCACCAGTTTTACAGATAACTCCATGGAATATTTTGCAGTATCTTTATTATTGTATAGTGCTCTTTATTTTTTGTAAATTCCTTATCTTGTCGCTAGTTGGCATTGTAACCTCTCTCAATAACTGAAGCACATTCTCTTTTCCTTATGTATGTTACTGTTAAAGTTCAAAAGCCCAACTTTAACATACAGCCAAAACAAATCACGTACCATCACGTAACTAATTTCATTCACTTAAGTTGCTTTACAAACGTTTTTAAATAATCACGTCTACGAATCTAGCGTTTTCAATAATCACGTCTACATAAAACGAAGACACAGGTGTCCTTTTTTTCCGGTATAGTGTTCAGCCGAGAAACACGTGTTCCAGCTGATGGAATGCTTGATTTTGTCCAACGATTATGTGTATGCTTTCTTTATAAAAGAAATTTAAAAATATATAGAATAAATAGTTTAAGAAACAGCCAACAAAATAACACTGAAATAATTTTTCCTACAATTATTTTTACTTGAAAAAAATTAACAACGTTTCTTGAATAAATAGGTTTTTACATAGCTCACTATAGCTGAAAATTATAAATCAGCTTTATTTAAATTGCAATGTCTTATTCAGAAAGACAGTTAAAAAGGAATTTTAAACCTATTTGAAATGAACGATTTTAAAAGCAAGAGAAGTTTGATGTTCCATGTAGTGGAAAAGGGTTATGAATTTCGAATTCACTGTTCCTATTGACTCAATTCGATTTATAAAATATTCCCTTTTCTTAAATGTATATTTGTTTCACTAAAAATATCTTCTTAAAAAAATATTTTTTAAATATTGTTTATACAAAACTTTTTTAAACATAACAATCAATTATTATTTTTACAATGAATCGTACAGATTTTTAAAAGCATTATGCAAGTCGCTAAATGCTGCATTCGAATATTATTTTGGTTGAATTGGAACATTATTCTGAATTTGAACATAAACATGGTTAGTTATGTCGTTGTAATTTATTTTTTTTCAAAATTCATTATTTTTTTCCCATTGGTTACTTTATGGTGGATATTATACATGGACTCTTAATGATTGTGAATGATGTACCTATCCTAATATTCTTAAAGAAAGAAAAAGCATGAAAGATCTGGAAAGCACTTGGGAAATATATTACGTAAAACGGTGCCTGGTATATACAAATTTCTTATCTGATTTTGAAATTTGAAAATGGGTTCTATTTATAGATAAAATAGCATTTCATAAAAATGTAATTTCAAGATAAATATTCTTGCATTACTGTTAAGTTTTGATGTGACGTGCAGTCGTGTGCCGCGCTTTTAATCGTACTTTCAATTCTAACCACGAAAGGCTACTCCGCCCAACAGAAGGCATTCAGCCCTTAATAACCCCTAACAGCATTATATTGAAAGTCATTGTTAAATTAATTTTTTTTTTCATAATTAGTTTTGTTTTAGTTGCCATTAAAAATTATTTTAAAAAATCCTAAAAAAACCGTGTGATAATTCTTGTAAAACTTTTTTATTAAGATCTTCTCTAAATGTAATTTGATAAGGCTGTTTTCTTCCACAAAAACGGTGCTTTTATTCATTTTTTATTAAAGTGCAAATGGTGGTAAAAAGGTTCTGGTGAAACCTGTTTCCCATTTTGGTTTAAGATATTAATTAAAATTCGTATTGCTACAGACTTGCAAGTGCAATTATTAACGCCGTATCAATAGTTTTGCTTTTTTCTTCGTAAGGTTACATATCATGTGACATATCATTTGTCACTTCAAAATGCTTTTGGAAAATGGTGTAAAAAATTATTTTTGATCATTATTTGAGTGTATCTCTAATACTATACTATTTATACTCAGTAGCTATTCTGATGAAGACGAGAAGCATTTTATCCTTTTAAATCGTTAAAAATGTCTGTTTGCTTTAAGAAATACAATGAAATCTCATGTTCTTGTTTATAAAAAATTCTGTTTATAAATAGAAAGTTTATTTAATCACTTTGACGGCTATGAGGAATAAAATTACCATCAATTCCTGATACTTTTATACGTTTTTACGTAATTATGTATATCGGCATAAGTTCTCATCTTAATTTCTCAAGGGAATAAAACCCAACATGTTTTAGTTTCATATTTCACCCTATAATGAAAATTTTAAGATTTTAATTAATTATTATATAGCCAAATTAATTCAAAATTAAATTATTCTATTTTAATAAGCATAATGAATTTCCTTTCTTAAACCTATTTAAATACAAGAAATATTTTATACAATTACTAGAAAAGAGTAATTCTTTAAAGGATTAAGAAATTGTGTACTGTGTTTGTTCAAGAGATTTGGATATTTGAGAAATGGACTCCAGGAAATAAAGAATTAGTTGCTTAAATTTGTGTAGTAGATAAAGTATCAATTAATTTTAAAAACAATTAATGTTCAAATAGCAACAAATGTCCAAAATAAATTCGCGGTTAATTGATAAATGTTTATCATTTTATTACATAAAATAATGTTGGAGATAAAAAATAAATTTTTTATTAATTACTAGCCGCCTTTGGCGACCAGCCGGTTCGCCAGTATTACCGCTCGCTACAATTTTCAATTAAATATTTTAAGTAACTGGTCTCTTAATAGATTCTCAAACAAAACATTTTTAATCTTCAAATTTTGATAGTCATACCAAACTTATACTTTTGTTTAGATCGTTTCGTTCAATTTACTCTATATATTTTGCTAATTTGTTGTCATTTCCGGTAAAACGTCAACTTTAATTTAAAGTGAAAATGATGAAATTGCAATTAATATAAAGATATTTTTTAATAAAATCAAGCGCTTTATTTATTTATCATCGTTATTGCTATTTATTTATTACTATTATTATTGAATATGAGTATTGCAAACAGAATATCTCGGTATTTAAGTCTTATGTGAACTACAAAATATATTTGATAATTTATGTAATATCTCAAAGAATAATTCAACAAAAATTTCTAAGATTTAGCATAAAATTCAGTTTTTCGTTTTGCTTTCAAAAGGATTGAAATGAAATCAATAATAATATTTTGTTCCGTATTATAAATATATTTCAAAAATTATGAAATCTACATTTAATGCAGTAAGGTATCATATTCTGAGAAATATTCTAGACACGCCAAATTTTAAATAAATGAATGAATGTTTCTATTTTCCACAATCAACTAAGACTTATTTATGAAGTTTCGAATGTTAAAAATTTAGAAAAACTCAACATTTTCATAATCTTAGGCCTATTAATCTTGAGAAACCTGCGCGCTGATTGGCGTATTTTCTTTGAAACGATCGATGGAAAATCTAAAATTATCCTTTTTTTTATTGAATAGTGATATTCAAATTTTCATAAATCTTAAGTGATCGATTTAGTTGATTGGAAATTAGCTCTTTTTATTTAAAATTTTAGTGTTTCAAGAACATTTTGTTATTCGTGATTTCCACAGCAGAAGCTTTATGTAAAATCAAAAATTCGTTATTTATTAGAGCATTTATTGAATTAAGTAAAATATAATCATTTTCTATTTAAACCATTTTAGTATATCTGTTGTGTTCGTGCGTCAACAAAAATAGAATGCAGACAAACTTATTATGAAACTAAATCTTATTACATTGTAGATAATATTATCAAATTTACATCAACTTATTTTCATTCAAAATTCTAGCATCGTTTTTAAACAACAGATTAAAAGTTCCAAAAATATCACTGTTGCCAATCTGAATTTCACAACTATTTACAAAATAAAATTTATAATTATTAAAATAATCGTTTGCTACTTTTAAATAAAATATTTACGATTTATGTCGCAACAGATCTGTGTCTTACTGAAGGTTTACAAATTAGCTGTGTAGCCCTGATTTGAATGGATATCCTGTTCATATTAAACAAAACTTGCCTTAAAATAAAACTGATTTATTGAATTAATAATATAGAGAGTGTAAACGATCATAAAATAATTTTTCTTGAATTTATTTTTTAGAGAAAAATAGTACTTCTTATTTGTTTCATTTCCTACAGACGATTTCATTTCCAAAAAGATTTAATTTATTTTTAATTGGAGCTTTAATCAATGTGATGGCAACACTTTGAAAAAAGCTATTTTTTTCCCCAGGAATGCGAAACGTTTATTTTTATTTTGCACGAAAGAAATTGTTGAAAAATAGAGTTAAAATATTTATTTAAAAATTCATTAAAAACAGAAATTTAATTTTGATGTTAAAGCATTGGTAGCATTTAAAAGATCAATTTTTGATCTTTAACTTGATGTAAAAATCTTTTTTGTGCGGTAATATTTTCGGAAGTTATAGCAGAAAGACGCCAAAATTTCGCTTAATTTTTAAATAAATACAATTCTAATTAAAAATTCGAAAAAATAACCCCCAGGTGCACATTCCCGGCCTCCAAGGTATACACGTGCCAAATTTGGTAGCTGTAGGTTGAATGGTTTGGCCTGTAGAGCGCCAACACACACACACACACACACACATTGAGCTTTATTATAAGTATAGATTATGTATTATTAATTAAATTTATATATATTGTGTGTGATTTTGTGTAATTTCTTAACTCTATAAGATTATTCTTGATAATTAGTCCTCAGTTAGTTCAGATTTTTCTGCTGTATCTAATGGTGAAAAAAAAAAAAAAGTAAAGTAAGAAGATTATTCTGTTGGGCATTCGTTTGTCCGTCAACGTCGGGTTATTTTCTAAAGTAAAGATGCAGTTATTCTCTGACCTGAGCGGGTTTCTTATCTGAGGTAGGTCATTACTTCTGGTCATCAAAGCTCAGAAGCACGATAAGGAGCAAGTTATCCGAAATGGTGAGTTAACAGGAGAGTTACTGCATCAGGTTGCTTTTCTCACCTTATATGGGACATCGATATCTTCTGCAAAAATAAGCTTCAGTCTTATTTCGGAATACGAAATCCTATTCCAAGCTTAAATTCTTCTATCCTACATTCTTTTGTAATTCACATTTCAGATACACAAACATACGCGAAACATATTTTTTTAAAAATAACTTTATTCCAAAAATAAAAATCGGTTAATTTATTTCAATAACAAGCCAAAGATGGCTAAAAGTTAGAGAATACTTTCTTAAAATTTTAATTAAATATTACGAGTAAATTGGTCTTATGGACTTCTACAGCAAAATGTTTTCAAACTTTAAATTTTGATAAGCATATAAATGTTACTATTTTAGAAGTCTTGCACTGTTTTGCTCATTGTGCCTTGTATTTCCTTAATTTTCTGTATATACCTTTATGCATCAAATGACATCAGAGTAAAGAGCAGCTTTAAAAACGGACACACTGAAAAAATTGCTACCATGCCTTAATTCCGGACTTTAGAAACCAGCTTGATTAAAATTTAATCTATATCTATATCTATACTTATAATAAAGTTCAATGTGTGTGTGTGTGTGTGTGTGTGTGTGTGTGTGTGTGTATGTTGGCGCTCTACAGGCCAGACCATTCAACCTACAGCTACCAAATTTGGCACGTGTACACCTTGGAGGCCGGGAATGTGCACCTGGGGGTTATTTATTCGAATTTTTAACTATAATTTTATTTATTTAAAAATTAAGCGAAATTTTGACGTTTTTCTACTATAACTTCCGAAAATATTACCGCAAAAAAAAGATTTTTACATGAAGTTAAAGATCAAAAATTTATCTTTTAAATGATACTAATGTTTTAATCTTAAAATTAAATTTCTCTTTTTAATGAATTTTTAAATAAATATTTTAACTATGTTTTTCAATAATTTTTTTCGTAAAAAATAAAAATTGAAATTAAGCACGTTTCGCATTCATCGGAAAAAATCAGCTTTTTTCAAAGTGTTGCCATCACATTGATTAAAGCTCCAATTAAAAATAAATTAAATCTTTTTGGAAATGAAATCTGCAAAAACATAATTTTCGGCACGTGTTTGTAGGAAATGAAACAAATATGAAATATTATTTTTTCTAAAAAATAAATTCAAGAAAAATTATTTTATGATCTATGAAGATATAAACAAACTTATGGCATTTATTGATGGAATAACTCATATATTTTCCTTTTCAGGTTTGAATATTTTTACTTTTGTAAATATCGTCTGCGCGTGTTTTTAATTTCAGATAATTTCATTTTGTAGTCTAAATATCTGTACTTTTCTAAATATCGTCTGCTTATTAATTGCATTTTTCTCTCTTTTGTTTTTGGCAACTATTGAAATGTTATGTTTACTTTTGATGTGTTTGTTCTATGTAGTACTTTTGTATGTGATGTTTTATTCGAGCGGATATTAAGGAGAATGCATACACCACAAGAGAAAGCATAGATTTTATGGTGGTCATAGAGTTAATTTCCAATCAACTAAATCACTGAATTTAAAGAGTTAATTTCCAATCACTTAAACTGACTGATTTATGAAAATTTGACTATCACTATTCAATAAAAAAAGAATAATTTTAGATTTTCCATCGATCGCTTCTAAGAAAATACGCCAATCAGCGCGTAGGTTTCTCAAGATTAATTGGCCTAAGATTATGAAACTGTTGAGTTTTTCTAAATTTTTAACATTTAAAACTTCATAAATAAGTCTTAGTTGATAGTGGGAAATAGAAGCATTCATTCATTTATTTAAAATTTGGTGCGTCCAGAATATTTCTTAGAATATGATACCTTACTGCATTAAATTTAGACTTCATAATTTTTGAAATATATTTATAGGCCGGAACAAAATATTATAATTGATTTCATTTCAATCCTTTTGAAAGCAAAACTAAAAACTGAATTTTATGCTGAATCTCAGAAATTTTTGTTGACTTATTGTTTGAGATATTACATAAATGATGAAAAATATTTTGTAGTTAACATAAGACTTAAATACAGAGCGATTCTATTTGCAATACTCACATTCAATAATAATAATAATTAATAAATAACAATAAAGATGATAAATAAAATAAAACGCTTGGTTTTTTTAAAAAATATCTTAATATTAATTGCAATTTCATCATTTACATTTTGAATTAAAGTTGAAGTTTTGCCAGAAATGACAACAAATTAGCAAAATATATATAGTAAATTGAACGAAACGATCTAAACAGTATAAGTTTGGTATGACTATCAAAATTTGAAGATTAAAAATATTTTGTTTGAGAATCCTTTAAGAGACCAGTTACTTAAAATATTTAATTGAAAATTGTAGCGAGCGTTAATACTGGCGAACCGGCTGGTCGCCAAAGGCGGCTAGTTATAAATAAAATGAAATTTTAAAACTTATTAAAAGCAAGCTTTACTTTAGAATTCCTTCAATTTCGAAAAATAAACCGAATATTCATTCTTTGAGCATCAACAATAGGAAGCCAATAGGAGTAGTCTCCCTCGAGCTTTCTCGCATTCCTAATAAACTTTTCACACCAGAGAACGCCTTACATGTAGGGATTGCAATACCGGACCAAAAGTTCAATACCGGTATTCGGTATTTTTTAGATCTTAATAGCGGTATTAGAAATTTTAGAAAATGAAAGAAGACAGAGGCGTTTCTTTGTTTTATTTGCCAGTTTTATTAGAGAGTGTAAATATCAGTAAAAATAATTTGTAACAAAAATTATAACAATATATAAAGGATCACAAAAAAGTAAAGGAACGTTTTATTTATTTAAATCACGAAAAAGTGTAAATATAACTAATAAGTCTGTGGTACTATTACAAGTTTTTGAAATGTGATCTTAAAAAACATAATGCATCCATTGTACTGTCATTAAGCCTGGAACGTAATTTTGTGCAAAAATTACCAGCTGTCTAAAACGCTCTTTCGGCATCTACGCTAGTTGGTGGTATTGTTAGCAATGCGCGATATACTTTTTCCAAGTATTTACCTCTAAATCCCTCATCTTCAAATAAATCGATTTCTCGTCGGATGGTTTTGGATATAGCTGATTTCTGTATTGTATTTTGGTTTGTTGAAAAAATTTTATTTATCGCTAATTCCAATTTTTGTTTGAGAGACAATTCCTTTTCATTATAGACATTAATGTCATCATAATCTTCGATAACTGTACCGAATTCTTCTGAATGTGGATAGGTTTGTGGGTAAAACAAATTTAAGAAAATTTTCTATTAACTTGATCAAATTTTAATTGGTTAGTCTCTTTTTTTCTTTTCCATTTTTAAAATCATTATAATTATGTAAATACAGTAAGACATTTTTTATTTCGGTATGCCTTTCTTCTGTGCGAGTTTTCAATGTAATTAATATATAATTCTTCAGCTAGTGATGTGTGCTGTTCTTTCAGTGACTGCAACATGAAATTTATTGTTGCATTAGCTGTTAATAAATTAGAATCTTTCCGACATAATGCCTCAACAGCCAATTTTATTGGAAGTAGAGCTGATACAGTTATGAATATTAAGTCGAATTCACTATCTGAAAAATAAATTTGCAGGTTTAAGTCGATTATTGCTTTTTGGATTGGATTTCTCAGTTTCAAAAATCCTTCCATCATTAGGAGTAAACTGTTCCAACGTGTTTTAGTATCTAATATTAACATATTTTCTGTTTTATTTTCAGTTAATATATATTTTTTGTAATATGGCATTTTTTGTAGGGGAACGTTTAAACATTTTAACAATTTTTCGAACTTTATAAATTATAGGAAGCAATTCTTGATGGATTAATATTTCATCCTCATTAGCAATATCGTCTTCAACAGTTACATTGTCATTATCTTCATTGTCAATATCACTCTCACTCTCTTCAAAGTCGGAATCCGAAGTTTCTATATCCACAGTATTTGGATTCTTCTGTTCTTTATTTTTTTGGTATAATACATCCATTACTCCTAATTGAATTCCATGAGCATAACACAATTGCTGATTTGCACCAATCAACTTTCCAACTTTTTTCATAACTGTTGCTCCATCAGTCGTTATGGATACAATATCTTCTTTCAGGGATAATCCCTATTGCGCTACTTTAGACGTAAGCACTTCCACACATTTTTCGGATGGCATACTTTCCGAGACATGTGTAAGTCCTATATTCCAATTTTTTTTCTGAATGAATATTTATATTTAAATAGCGTCTGTTTCTTACACTTGTCCATTCATCAAATGTAAGACTAAATTTTTCACCATTTACTTTTAATTGTAATAGCTCGTGTTTCAAAGAATTGCCAACACCATTTCTGTAGTTTATAACAGTTCTAATAGTGTTTATCGATGTTGATAGATTTTTAAAACCTCTGGCGGATAGTGAATTTCTTAATTCAATAGAAGTGCAAAACACTCGAAATGGCAAACCATCTAATGCTGTCATTTTACTTATAGTTTCATCCAAATTATATTTTCTGTTTTCAAAATAATCTAAAATCCCTGATGGCTTGGCGTTAGAAACTGTGCTTAAATTTGTATCTTCATCGCAATTAGATTCTTTCCTCTTTAACAAATGTGTATTCGTTTTTAAATGCGTATGGAGTCCGCTTGTACTAGGGTTTATACAAAAACCGGTTTTCGAATTCAAAATTTCCAAAAAAAAAACGGTTTTAACCGAATTTTTATCCAAAAAAATGGAATAGGGAAAAATAAAATAGTTTTGCCTATTCTATTTTTTTTATTTTATTTTAATTTATATAAAATAACAAAAAACGAAATTAATATCAAAGTTAAAATATAAAAAACAAAATTAAAGATTACATATACATATTACTTACACAAAATAACGAAAACTCAAATAAAAATTTCAAATAATATTTATAATATTTTCACTAATTTTAATTTCTCATAAGAAAATAGGATTTTAAAAAACATAAAATATCCACTGAACAGTGGGTAAGTGTCGTTCTTATTTTGGACACAATATTGCCTGAAATTGAAAATACTTGTTCATTAGTTACTGAGTTTGGCATCAAATTACAAATCTAAGTTTTTTGTTCTTTTATTCGTTTGTTCAAATAATGAAAATTCAGCTTTCAGTGTCTTTGGATTTGTAAGCTTTTCTTCAGGGTCTTCAAGAAACTAAGCAATTATATTATTTCCGACAATTATTTTATGAAATGCTTTCAAATGATTATGTAGATTGCTCGTAGATGAATCTTTTCAGCTCAACATTTTATTACAATGATTTCAGATTGCCTTGTCTGTCCCGAACATTTTGAAACTATTCCAAACTTCCGACCTACTCATTTTTATCTAAAAATGAAATTAAAGCTATTGAATAAATATTTTTGACGTTTACTTTACAATTTTATTATTTTAACTATTAATATTAATGCAACTTAAAATGATCTAATCTACACATTTTCTAGGAATTTTGAAAAAAAAACTTTTACTAAAACTAATTTCGATGTTTGCTAAAGATATAATTTATGTTAAAACGTTGCGAAAGAAAATATGGAATATTTTAACACCTTGTGTTTTATTTAAAATTGCATTAAACAGAGGCCAGAACTTCTTATTTTACACTAATTTTTGATAAAAGAAATTTATATTATAAAATTAAAATTTTAAAATGTAAAATAGAAAATATAAACATAAAAATTAAATATAATACTTACGTTATTTTTACCAAATATAACAACTTTATAATTTTGTTTCCAGTTTTCACCTTCACAATATTAAGCAAACCTGTCGTGACTCGAGACGGATCGGATTCTGAGACCACATTTCGACAATTCCATTTCATTATGGGGTGAGACACGGAACGATGAGCACATTTGACCTTGGATTTCTCGCATTAGATACTTTTTTAGTTCTATTTTTTTTTTCATGTGTATGCGAGTGTTATGTCATTTCTGACAGCATTTTATTTTAACTGAATAGGAGTGTTACGAAGAAAATTTTATATGATATCATTAAATACTGTGATCAAGAAGCAGAAAACGGGGAATTATTTATTCCTTTCACACGTTCTTTAAAACGAGTCAGTCAAATTGTTGACGTTTCTATTAGCACCGACTTCATACCGATAGACAAAACATCCGATGAGAAGCAAGAGATGAACTTCATCAAACTTTTTGTTTCACCTAGAAAAAAAAAGTGAAAAGGGATGTTTATGAAAAACATAAATTGCCGAATTCGAGGTGCAGCTGTGCAGTGCACAAGCACTCGCAACTTGCAACGTTGAAAAAATGTGTTTGCAGCCCGTTGCATAGAGTGAATAGTAAATCAAATAACTTCAAAATTAATTTTCATAATAATATTAATTCTTAAAACCGGTTTTCTTAATTAAAAAATCGGTTTTCGAATGTGACAAATTTACTTTAAAAAACCGGTTTCTTAAAACCGGATTTGAAAACCGTCAAACCCTAGCTTGTATTTCCTCCATTCACTTTAATAACTTTTGAACATTTTTTACATTGTGCCACCATATTCTTTTCATCATATAAATAATGAAACCAAACCGAAGTATTATCAATTGATTTTTTTTATGTTCTTTAAAGTTATTTTTATTCATTATTATGGGTTATTATTTATGAGTATTTATATAATGTTACGAAATTTTCCCGGGGTTCGTTTGGATAGTGGAAGTAATATGGTGTAAAGAACGCTCAATCAGCAGTAGAAAAAGAAACAACGACGTTTATTTACACGAAGACACACAGGACAGCACAAAAAGATAACTATATACAGCATAGAGACGACTATCTTCAGCCGAGACGTGTAGCATACAACAGCATACACAGCACCATACAACCAGAATTCACTGCAGACAGTAGCGCACAGCTCAGTTCAGCACGAGCTTGACTCCGTCGCTGCTCACCGTCGTTTCCGTCTACTCCGTTCTGTCGCTTACGATTCCTCCGCTCCGTCTTCGGACGACTGACTTCGCTGCTCTCGACCACTCGGCCACGCTACTATTCCGTCGTCTCCCGACCTCCGTCGTCTCTGGCAGCTGCGGCTGCTTCCTTTTATAGGTCTCGGGAGGCGTGGCTAGAAGCCTCTCAACCAATCAGGAACGTTCGAGGCGTATCTCAGTTCCTACTGGACGGATCGGGAAAATTCTCGAAGTTTCGGGTATAATCTATTTTGGCGCCAAAGTCGCCAAATTCGTCGCCAAGTTTGTCGCCAAGCTCTGGGACCTCCGACGCACACCTGGACTCCGTCCCATTCAGATGACTGTAAAACTTTCTTTCTGTAGATGGGACAAACTATGCTGGGAAGCCGAATTGCAGGTTTGTAACAATAATAAATCTGAAAAATATTTTGATGCCTAAAGTATGATATGCAAATACAATATGAATAACAAACTCACCAATTTAAAAAATATCGAAATATTACGCACTTTCTTCTCAACTACAACCTTGTTTTCACATACACGAATATCACACTACGAATCCTGCGTGTGGGCAGTATTACTCGGAGCTGTAATAGGATAATTTTGACCATAGAGCTATATGATTTTGACCCTCCTTCTCGGATGATCACGTACTTTTCGTCTACATTTCGACGATTTCATCTTATTAAAAAGAGTGAGACGCGGAACAATAAGCGCATTTCCGGTATTCACCTTTGACCTTGAATTTCCCCTATTAGATACTTTTGAGTTCATTTTTTTTTTCACATGTGTTATCACGTAAACATGTAGTGAAGACAATTTAAAACATTTCTAGTAAATACCGAAAAACCGGTATTTAAACTTGTGAATACGGGTATTACCAAATTGTACAAATCGCTCAAAATACCGGTATACGGAATTTCGGTATACCGGTATTGCAATCCCTACTTAAATGGCATTGGCATACTATAGTTACGAAATATAAACCTTTGGCGTAAATTTAACATTTTTATTGAATCATCGTATGATACTTAGCGAGTTATTTGGCGATTAATGCCTGGCATGTTGTTAACAGTATGCGACTTGAACTGAAAACAGGTCTATGAAACCCCTTTCATCTTTTCTACGAAAAGCTATTACCCAGTTTAAATTAAATCAAGACTCCCTGTTTACGCTTTCACAATATAACAGCATTTGGGAGAATTAACATGGACGAATTACTGAAAAGCATCCTCTTGTGCACGAGTTTCAATACCTAGCATATGTTTATTAAATTATGCTTATCTAATTGCGTTTTTATGTATCTGCTAATATAACTAGCTATAAGAGATTTTGAAGCACCATGTATCTCCATTTAAGTAATTTTGCCTTAAGATAAAAAGTGCAGAGAAAATTAAAACTGTGTTCCGCAACCCAATGAGAGCGGAAACGCCAGAGTCTGAAGCAGAATACCCAACCAAATGGATGTGTAGATTAGGATCCTGTTGTAAGTCATTACAGTTATATCATAATTATCTTTTTACTTTCTCGTTTCAGGGTATTGAGGAAGTATAGTAATCATCAAAAAATTAGAATTCGTAATTTTGACGAATCCCCATGTTTTAGACCTTCCTGAGTTCGAAAAACACATTTTTGGAAAATTTTCCATATATCTGTCTGCGACAAAAATAACTCTCAAATTTGGGTTAGAGGGATGAAATTTGGTTTGCGATCTTTGCACAATATTTGCAGATTTCTATCAAATTTTGTGTGAAATCTGCTCAGTGGAAGTCCGTCTGTCCAGATTTTTGAATATAAATTAACATGATAAGCGCAAAACTTAGAGAGCTATATAGATGAAATTCAATACATAGATTTAATATCTATAGCGTAGACACCTATGAAATTTCGAGCCAAATTCAAATGTGGATTTATTGTCTGTCAGTCTGTAATTTCAGAAACATGTGAAAGCTATAATTCAAAATGCAAAGACTTAAATATATAAATTTGGCATGGCATTTTGTGATTACAAGTGCCATTTTGTGTCAATTGTTTTTTCTTTAATCAATTGAGAAAAACTTGTCTAAAATTAAATTCGATTCTTGGATACCATAAGCGTATTCCAAGGATTAATCGCCAAATATGTTGTCAAGCATGACAGAATATATTCAATAAAAAAGACAAATTCAAGCAAATTGTTAACATTTCGTATCTATTGTACTTTTGTGCCATGTAAAGCGTTCTTTGGCATGAAAAGTTTATTAGAAATTATGCAAGAAAGTTTTGGGGTGAAAACTTCCCCTGGTTTTCTAAGTTTAATGGCATAGTATTTTATGTTATTTTATTTAGTTAATAAATAATGAACAAATACAAATCTCGAAATCATCTTTAAACCAAATTTGATACAACATATCACAGCATTGTTGCACTTGTCACATCGCATTCCTTCGTCTTTGTACAGACTATAATTGGTATAAAATGGATAGAATTGATAAATTCATTTGAAACCAAACAATGCCTTCAAGCACACACATATGATATTGTCGCTTATATTTACAGCGCGAATCGACTAATTTGGTTATACCTAAATTACTCTTAAAGTTTTTCTCTGGTGGGGAAAAATTAAAGTTTTCTCTTAGTAATTTATTGTTTCTTGCGTCCTCAGGAGAAAAATAATGATGGTATTACCTAGATAACAAAATTATAGTCAAAGACTGGACATTAAGTTAACCTTGTTCTCATGGCCTGTGGTGCGATAAATATAGCAACGACTGTGCACTACTTCCAGTGTGGCAAAGAAAAGCTGCAGAGGGTGAGAAATGACTGCGATCTACTTCCAGCGTGGTAAAGAAAAATTGAAGGGCAACGCTGGTCTAGTGGTAAGGGCTAGGCTTCTGGTTCACAGGGTTCCATGTTCGAGACCTGATGATCGCAGAATTGTCACGTAAAGGGATCCGGTGCACGTTAAATCCGTCAGGGGCGAATATCCACCCCCTGCTGAGTTGGCGAGAAGAGTTGGCGAAAGTGTGGCGAGAGTAGTGCTAGTACAGGCGTCGTCCTCGTATTCTGAACGGGGTTAAAAATTAAGAAGATTGCTCCAAAATAACCCTAATGACAAGTTAATGCAACTAAATTTTATTTTGAAGTTCTAATGGGGGAAGAAAAAAAGATAAAAAATGAAAACAAAATAAATTTATTATAAAAAATATATGCTTTATAAATGGCGTTCTTTTCCGATATAGGAGCTATGGAGACATTTTCATATCGATGGATCAGGTTTCTTATTCCTTTTCTAAAGATTTTACCACCCCATCCCCCTTGATTTGAGATAAATCTGAACATACGTTTGAAGCTCCTCATTAGACTTGAGTTATTATACTGACATCTTATCCAGTTATTCAATTCAGCGAACAGATGGAAATAACTCGGCTCTAAGCCGCTTTCTCCGTGAAAGGGAACAAAGACGCAAGACTCTCGAAGCAGAAGATCGTGTTCAATCGATCAAGTATTTCCAAAAAAAAATAGGGAACTAGAATTATAATTTATGATTTGGCTTATCAACATCCCGCAATTGCGAATCCGGAATGTGAATTTTCTGACATTCCTACTCCATGTTTTTATCCTAAAGGAAAATGTGAAGAAATTCTAGACTAATTAGAATTTTCAAAGGAACATTAAAACTTATTACATAACACTAGCGGAGTCGTTCTTCGAAGAAGAAAGAGGGGATCTAGTATATAAATACTTGAATCTTTACGGCGATTTTATCGAATAGTGACCATGATTATACATAATATTGATTATACACAATTTGTTAATAGGTTCATTAGTTCTCTGAACTTACCTATATCTTATGGCTTATTGGAGCTTTGGAGGAGAATGTCCTTTTTATCCTGTGTTTTATGTCCTTTGTATACATCTGAAAATAAATGAAATTTCTGCCTTCGGGTGCTCAGGGATCTTAATCCTCAGAAGCTACTGCACCCCCCTTTCCGTTGTAACGCGGACACGACATCATCATCATTCAGAGTAATGAGTTGAAAATCGTTCTATGTTAGTTTATGTTGTCAAAAATAAACACTTTGAATTTCCTTCTATGATTTAGGAGTTTTAAGCATGTGATAGATAACTGTCATTTCATATTTCATCGTTGATTTTTCTTTTAGGAAACAGGCATTTTTCTATTTTAGAAATGTATACGAGAAATTGGGAAAATGAAATTTCAAACCTTGGTCAGGTCTCAGTATCGATTTTATTTAATCATTTGAGATCCTTACATCTTGCAGAAGTATTTGGTTTCAATGTTAAAATATTCATAATGTTGCATTTTTTAAATTTAACTTATAATGAATATGTAAATTGCCATTCGGGAAATGCCACCATGATTCAAAAAATTTCACAACTATTAATTTTTATATCTACTCATGGATTTTCTCTATAAGAATGAGTAAGGTCATTCATTATTTCAAACAGCATTTACTTTTTTTTCCATAAATAAATAAATGTATTTCTTCTGCCCCATATATTTTAGGAGCAAAGGTTCTATGCAAATAACATCATTCTTTTGTCGCATCTTGTGCATTCCGTTTAAAATTCTGTACTGGTAAGAGCAATTCATTTTGTCCGTAGAGCAGTTTCGTTCAAATTTACTTGAATAATCATCTTAAAATTGAAATAATATCAAAAAGGCAAACAAAAATCAAATAATATGAACTATTGTATTCCAGGAAATGAAAAATAAGAAAATAGAAAATCTAAAAGTTTAATAGTTATTGCTTTTAATTGCAAAAGCTTTTATATTGTACGCAAACATTTCAGCCATCTTCTTGCACATAACACAAAACAATAATAAATATATCCTTAGTACTGTATTTTATAACATACAATACTATTACAATATTGTTTTTTGGGGTTTCTTTCAATTTCTTAGTCGATGAAGAAACACAATCAACAGGTAATAATAAACGATGACTTTTATTAACACGAAAGCAAGAATGCGCAGACAACAAATGCACAGACGAGTTCTTTTTATGATGTTATTTGAGGTCAACGGTCTTTGACAACAGGCACACAAGCACGCGTGTATTAAAGGAGGGGATTCAACCTTGAATTAAAGAAATTCAGTCACATGTTCATGTTCAGCCAAGATTCAATAAAATTATAACAGTTTAAAAAAAAGAAAGGAACAAAGAGGATTTTTTTTATTTATTTCAAATCTTGCATTAACACGTTGTTCTATCGTGTAACGCTCCATTTTTAGAAAATCTAAACTATCAGCTTCCAAATGGTCTTTTTAATAGGTTTGCAAACACGTTCCTGCACGGACGCTTTACTGCAAATACAAATCTTGTGTTAATTTTGAGACATCCTTTAATATCTTTTTGTATGCTAAAAATCCATTTTAATGCTTTTTTTATAATTTAAGCATGTCATATATTAAGCCTTTATAAAATTTCAAAAAGATATGAAATTCTATTTTTAAGTTTCTGCAATTCTACAAAAAATTGCAATTTAGAATCTTATTCATAAAAAAGTGACAAAAATAAAATTTTCAAAAATCTTTCCAGGAAAAAGAAGAAAAATTTAATATAATGCTGTTTCTTATCTCTTCGCTTTAAAATTTGTGATAAATAAACTCATAATCAGAATAACAAGAAAGGTAATTCAAAAGTTTAGAATCCGCTCAAAGTCTTCTTCGACTTTTTTTAAAATTTAATCAAACTTTTTCTGTCTTTTATTAGTTTTCTAAACATTTTGATTCCATAGAAGTTTTATTACAAAGTTTGCATCCGATCTTTGTTTACATTGAAAATCAAGGTTTTTTGAAATTTATATTTTTAAAAATAAGATTTCCTATTATTCAAACTAAAGAAATTTTTTATGAAAGTAAAATTTTTTGAACTTATTAAATATCGGAAAATATTTTAACCGTGAAATCTTTTCACTTTGAGAGAATCGTTTTTTAAACAGACAATCAATATTTACTTTAAAGGAATCTTTTCTCGGCTTTTATTAAAATGAAAAAAAAAAATCATAAAACAAAAAGAAACACGCAACTAATTAATATTTGCTTAAAGAAAATATCATCTTTTTGAAGCTATTATTTAAATCAATTAAATGTAATCACTGCGAACAATACAATATACCACAAACTTAAAAAAAAAATTATTCGTGTATTAAAATCTTGATTCATGGTTTTATTTCTTTAATTACTATCATCATATTTTTTATATATTTTTTTCCTGTTGTCAACATATCTTTATCTCAACTAATACAAAAACTAAAACGATTATACAGTAATCAATGACTAAGATTTTTTCAACTTTTTCAACTTGTACGCAAAATTTTTAGTATAATTTATTGTAAAATATGGATGCATACTCTTAATTTTATGATAACGTTTATGATAACGTTAGACTGATTTATGACAAATTAGATTTTAGTTCTTCAAATTATTTCCTAAATTTAAAATAGACATTTTTATTTGATTGTGCTATAACGAAAAGAATAATTCTGTTAAAAACTATATCGCTCTGCGCTTCTACTGCTTCTTAAATGAATATTAAATTCTAATTCTCTGCAATTGTTTCCGGAATTACTCGATGTCTCGGCCAGTGGACCTCTCGAATCTGACCTGTCCTCATATCTCCCAAATTAACTGAATTTATGTCAGCTATTCCGCTTGACTTCAGTCAAACTATGACGCAAATTTGCTTGTAAACATTCAGAACAATAGTACCCGATGGGTGCATGTTTGTTCACAATCTAACAAATGGGAGTTTTAAGCGATATTATAAAATACTAGCGTTCAGGTGAAATACAAACGCTTATTTATTCGATGTTTAATTGAAAATGGTAATTGATTGAACTGATACTGGCTGACTATTTAAATAAAACAGTTAATAAGCAGATATCAGTAAGAGTTTGACTCGTAAGGAATGATTGATGAATATATGAAATGAAAAGCTTTAAATTTCTATTAATAATAACGCAGAATGTGTGTGTATGTTCACGCGTGTACCTGTACGTGCGTGCGTGTGTGTGTTAAATACCTACTAATAATAAAGTAGAATGTGTGTGTATGTGTTTAAATATCTATTTATAATAAAGCAGAATGTGTGTGTGCTTAAACCTGTACTAATAATAAAGCAGAATGTGTGTGTGTTAAAACCTCTACTAATAATAAAGCAGAATGTATGTGCATGTGGGCGCGCGAGCTCTACAGACCAATTAACCTATAGCTACCAAGTTTGGCACATATATGAGTTGAAAAGTAAAAATGTGCAGAATTTCAGATTTATTTTTAAATTTCTGTTAGAAGTTTAACCCTGTTTTTAATCTTTCAATTCTACAGATTCACACACATTCTACTTTATTATTAGTAAAAATTTAAAGCCTATCATTCCATATACTCATCAGAATATTAACCATTTCTTAAGAGACAAACTCTTACTGATATCTGTTAATTAATAGCTATCGTTATCGTTAATTTTTAATCATTTAATTAAAATTGAACCGTTAATTGATAACTTTTGAAAATTTTGCATTACGAAAATTAATTTTTACTTCATCTTAAAATCATACCAAAAATTATTTTTCCGTATTTTTTCTATTTTTAATCAATATACAAAACATATCATAAGCATATTTTACAACATAATTGTTGAAGTGAAATTGCAATTTCCTTCATAATTGTTCGCCCTTCCTAATTCTTCCATTGATGAGAGACAAAATATGAAGGTTTGGCTTATTTTCCTGTTCTGAGCAAGTGGGGGGAGGGGGGTGCATCATTCTGCAATAGAAAAGTATATGGATAATTTTCTTAAATCTTATAAAAAAGATAATTTTTATAAGGGGACGGCAATTTTTATTAATAATTGCCTGTAAAAACAACTAAAATTGTGAATCATTCATTATACTTTATATTTGATATTTATTTTTGGACAAATTTGATATTTATTGAACGGAATAAGCGGAAGAAGAAGTTTGGTTGGAGAGGATGTAATACCGTTGAATGTTGAATCATCACTTCACCATCCACATTATTATTTATTAGAAAGAATATGAAGAATTTATGTCATATATTGTTATCTAATATTTTTGAACAGCAACAAACTTCAGATCTGACTTTGAAATAAAAAAAATCTTATGCTGTTTATGTGTAAACTAATTTAATCTAAACTATATATCATATACTGCTTATCTAATATTTTTGAATGTGAACAAATTTTAGATCTGACTTTGAAATAAAAAATCCTGTATTATTTATGTGTAAAATAATTTTATCTCAACTGCAATCTCTGCAGAGAGATCATTTGCAACAATATTAATTTCTGACCTAACAAACCTCCAATTTGTACATGATATGGAGTTTTTTGAAAAACAATCAACTGCGAAGCATTTACTTTCTACGAATCAGTAACAGCACAGTTTGTTCAATTTTTCCTACCACGTATACACAGTAAAGAGAAAGTATAGTAATCATCAAAAAATGCGAACTCGAGATTTTGATGAATCTTCACTCCTGAACTCGAAGAAAACATTTTTAGAGAATGTCCGTCCGTCTGTCTGTGAGAAAAATAACTCAAAAACACTTTGAGCTAGAAGTATGAAATTTGGTTAAAGGTCCTTATACCAATTTTTTTATTTCTATCAAATTTTGAGGAAAACCCTCTAAGAGGAAGTTCGTCTGTCCGGCTATTCGAATATAATTTTGCACAATAACTTTGTTTTCATTTTGTAGCTTAAAAAATTAGATTAGTAAGATTCGATACACATATTTAACATCTATAAAATAGACATCTTTCAAATTTAGTACCAAATTGAATAAGGGTTTTACGGTCTGTCGGTCTCAGAAAAATTTAAATCAGAAACTAAATGATTTAAATATATCAAATTTGGTATAGCATTTTGCAACTAAAATTGTAATTTTGTGTCAAAGTTTTTTTTCAATAGGTTGAGAAATATTCGTGTACTACACATATACTATACCTGGCATGCGGATAACCACATGCCAGGGAATTAATATGCCAAAACAACTCGCCAAGAGGACCCGGTGCATTCAATAAAAGTTCTAAATTCATGCCAAAGGTTAATATTTCGTAATTATTGTACGCTAATGCTATGCAAGTGGTTCTCTGGCATGAATCTTTAATAGAGAGTATGCGAGAAAATTTTAAGGAGATCACTCCCTGTTTGTTTGCTTTCATCTTTACGAGACACACATGTTTTCGTTGACATTTTTTTACCATCATTTGCACAGAAAGCCAAAGAAACTATAAAATTCATTTTTGACAAGCTTCCTTCAACGCAAGGGAAATATATATATGGATACATTTTTAATAAAAAGTCCTTACACAGATCGACACACGCTTGACAATTTTTTTTTCAATTTTGATTAATTAAAATAAGCATCGCAGGAATTAAGAGCATAAAAAAAATTTTGAATAAAAAAGAAGTTATTTAACAGTGACTGAAGCAGCCAAATCGCAAATTAAATGAAAAAAAGGATAATTTTGAATATAAATAAAATGGCGGTGCTCTCTTGACAAAATTTTTAATGGTTCTTATGCAAATAAAAAGATTTTTTTTGGTGGGGAAGACAGAATAAAGGAATTCATTTTTACATCTTGGTCATTTTTTTCCTCACGTCATTGTCAAGTTGCAGATTCGTTTTTTTTTTTATTATTATTATTATTGCGGAAACAACCATTCAGAGAAAAGAATTTTTCAAAGAATAATTGAAAAGATACAATACGCATTCCAAATGTTCCCTTTTTTATATATAAGTTAAAAAGTAATTTGAAGAGTATTTATTTTTAAAACTGTTTTTTAAATATTTATTCTTCTAGAAAAAAAAAATTCTTTCATGCCATATACTTCACGCATTCTCAAATTTTCTGGCACTTTTTAATGTTTCAAATGGCTTAAAGATTGCTATTAAATAAAGCACAGATGTTTAGAGCATGACTGTTACATAAATTAATTAAATCATTTAGATTTCATGAATTAATAAAATTTAAATTGTATATTGAACTAGAAGATGTACTGATCTAAATGTGATGTTATCTTATTAACAATATTTCAAATCTAATTGTCACAGATTAATTACTGAAGTTATAGTAGAAAGTATCAAGCACATTTACAGAGTAGTATGGGAACTGGGACGTCTTCCACACAGAAAATAACTGAAATTTCAGTCGTTTATAAAGGAGTTTTTTTTATATATAATTTAACTTTAATATCTAGTAGAAAAATTAGGACAAACAGAAAGATTGATTTATTTTTACTATTGAACAATAGAAAAATATTTGTTTCTTAAAGTATTTGCTTCTTATTAAAAACTGGGATATGCATAGTGATGTGATAGTTTTCAAGTTTTTAATCTAAGCTCAGAAAAAAAAATTATCAGTAAAATCACTCCAAAATTAGTTTTATATAAGAGATAGATTTAATAATTACAGTGAATTTAATTTCCATTTAAATGTGCAAATAATAAAATATTTTTTTCTAAAAATAAAGATTAATTTTTTAATCTAAAAAAATAAGGAATAAATAAGGAATAATTTAAGGAATATTTAAGGAAATTTTAAATAAAAAAGGAAAAATTCTAAATAAATGAGGAATAATTTTTTAATGTAAAAAATGTGATATTTTGCAGGAAGAATAACTTCTAAAACTTAACAGCATTGCATAGAAAAGATAAGTTTAATAAAATCATAATTTTGTAAATATTGGTGTATAAAATTTGATACAATTGTAATTAATAGAATGTTGAAGTTTGAAGAAAATTGTTTCGAAAAAAGGCAAGAAAGAAACTCTTACCTTTCTATCGTAAGAGTTTCTGCTAGATTTATTATTAAAGGGCAACTTATATATTTCCCCCACTTTTGAAACCTATGCAAAATACACATTTCTGAAATCAATGAAATTAGATTAATATTTTATTAAGCTAAAATTGAAAAATTAATTTTTTGATAGTATAAATGTACCCAATTCCCTTAAGAAATGAATATATACTCTTTGGATGTCAATATATAATAACGTTAGAGTTAATCCTAGCGATGGGGTCTTCTTTATCCATAATGTTCAGATCAAACCTAATCACGTTAGTTCAAAACAAATTGTGAAAAACTAATAGAAAAAATACAAAACCAAATACAAAATAATTTCAAATTTTCATGCTATCTAGAAAAGTAATTTCTATTGACTGAAAAAGCAAAAGAAGATAAAGCTAAAATATACTTCTATTAATATATCAAACTATCTAATTGCTATAAAGCAGATAGAGCACTCGAAATTATATGTAATACAGCATCAAAAGTGTGGCAAATAATATAAACATAAAGATAAAAAGTACTGAAACCCAACTGATTCGTTCAAATTCATTTTCTTTCATCAAAAAAAAAAAAAAAACATACTAATGTTGGGGGTTTTTTTGTTGTTGTTGTTGTTATTGTTGTTTACTTCTTTTTCTATTTTTCGGGAAGTCGGTTTTAAGAAAAAAATAAACTTCCTTTTATTAGATTTCGGCCGGAATATTTTATTTATATTTTGAAATGGAGATCAAAATTTAAAATTTTATTTATCAGTTCCGTTTTAAGCTGCCATGTTCACAAAAAAATAGTCCAAGAAATATTTTTTGTTTTGTTGTTTTTTTTCGGACTGAGTTAGGTCTCAAAAGAGGAGATGTTTCAAAATCATAAGGTGAAAATTTATGGTAATCAAATTTCCATATACGTTTCGAAGGCAGTGAATAAAAAAGAGCTGTTCTATTTCTTGCTATCGATTCCTTTTTACACTTTGATTATACATTACATCAATTATAAAGTATTTTCAGTCGCCCATGCTCCTTCTAATATTTATTTTCCTTTAGCAGTCTTTGATGACCAACTGATTTGCAAAGAATTTTAGTTGATTTACTTCCAATAAAATCCTCTTATATGTAACTTAATAATCACGATTTTTTCAAAAAAAATGCTTTTAAACATCCAAATTAAATGACTATTACCTACTCCGTTAATCTATCCTAATAGAATTAAATCAATTGACATCATAAAAAGTAATTACCTGATTTATCTATATTCTAACATAAATGCTACTCTCATTTCACGTTCTTTTGCATCATGTAAGCATCTAAAATATTAAGCAGAATCCCTCTTTTTCAGTTTTCAACAATGAAAGAAAATCACATGATCAAATATTTGGACAAACAATAAAATGGGTTTGATTTTCACGACAACAATGTAATCTATTGCTGAAACTCAGGCAA
>JAPMOR010046007.1:57142-122896 GCA_026543865.1 Argiope aurantia | reverse complement strand
TTAAGGATCATTTAAAGAAAAGCCTGTTTTATTTAATTCTTTTAATAATACCATTTCCGTTTTTCTGCGTTTTTTAGTATTTTCGAAGTAATTTTTAAATTTTATTTTTTAATTAGAAAAATAAATTCCCGATCCATTTGTCGGTGATTACCGAAGAATTAAAACATCATTTTCTTTTTGTTGCGTTAAATTTGTATTTCCTGATTTTTCTAGATTTCAGATGATGTCATAATAGTTAATTTTTCAGTAGGAAGGTTGTGAAAAATAAATCTGGAATTTAATATTTTGTCACAATTATTAAGATAGAATCTATTTTCCGATGATTGCTGCTTTTGCTAACAATACTTTTTAAAGTTTATCGGAAATTAGTTCTCCTTATAGTCAGTCGCTTTTTTGTGAAAATTAATTTTAACTTTTTTATTGAAAAACTTATCTGTTATAATAAAGATTGAATTTGTAGGATAGCACTTTTAGTAAACGATTTTTTTCTCCTCTCTAAGAATTCAAACAAATAGAAAAGTACTGAAAACATCTTTCAATAATGTCAGTTTTTCAAAAATTAAGGAGCAATCGATCTGAAATTTTTATCAAATGATTTCTTCTCTGTAACATATACTTAATTAAAATTACAAAAGTTTAGCTCAATTTCAAAAAAAATAAGGATAATAAATAATAAAAGTAAAAGATAATAATTATTTAATAATAATTAAAATTTCCAAATTTTTAATTCTTATTAACTTTAATACAGGGTGGCCCACAAGATATGCAGCGTTTAATATTACAAATTCCAATAGAACACGTCAAGACTAGTATTTTGATGTATAACTCGTGGGATCCCGTAATATAGTATCATAGTTTAATTACCTACATGTTATACATCAAAATACTCGGCATAACGTATTCTATTCGAATTTGTAAATATTAGACGCTGCATAATTTTTGGGACATCCTGTACTTACTATCACAATGTCAGACTGCTTATTTTAAAGGATTTTTTAATGCCTACAGTTTTTTAAATTAAAGTCTTTCTTGCGGATTAATGGCTTAATAGCATTAAATTTAACCATTTAAATTCAATTTCTATTTCCAACACCACCTCCTTCTTCCTTAATTTGGCAACGTATCCGGGTGCCTATAGGCAACATAGCCTACTTTAAATAATCATATCAGAATTTAAAACATGTAAAATCTCTGTTATATATTTTTTCCATTTGAAAGTACAATTTCTCTTTACTACAAAGCAAAGGAAAAGTCATGATTTCGAAATGAAGTCATGGCACATGCTAAAAAAGAAAGTTGATTTGCATTTTGTCTTAATAACATTTTGTTTCATTAAGACAATTAAGGAAAACAACTCCTAATTAGGGAAATTACTTTTAAGACATCCTCTTAAAAAAACTCCCGTTTCTTTCAATTGCTTCTTCTTTTTCTTTTTTTTTAATTCCTTTACGAAATATCTTGACTTTGTCCAGAAATTTTCACGGGAACAACAAAATGATGATAAGACATCTCACATTTTAAGTGTTTAGCCTTGTTTTCAGAATTTTTTAACTAACTGAAGCCTTAATTAATAAAGAAACAAACCTTAATAATGATTTCAGAGCCATTTCTATTTTGCTCAAGGACATTTCGGCATTTTTTCCCCTTTCATATTCGCCATTTACTTCTCCTTTATTTTCATTAATGAATATCGTCAAGAAGGAAGGAAAAATTCCAAATACTGTGTTCGCAATTAAGGCTTTGCTCGTAGCCTAGAATCTACGCTAAACTGCGAGGAATTCTATTAGAAAAATAAAAAGTAAATGGAAGCAATCTTTTTGTCAGCGTTTAAAAAGAAGCTTCGGGCGGTGCTAATTCGCAAGAGAACTTCGGATGGTTCTAAATATAGCTTAAGACGAAGAACAAAGTGACTTTTATAACAAGGTTTTTGTCTTAAGTATCTTGTAGTAAAATTCATTAAAACTTTCATGTTGCAGTAAATAGTATAATAAAATAATTGTCTTTTTATAACCAGTAGCCTTTCGCGATAAGCTTATTCATCAGGAATATTGAAAATGTTGTTTTCAAATAATTATCTTGGGTATAACTTGATATTCATGGATCTTTCAACAAGATAATTTGAATTTTAAATAGAAATTTAAGTAGCGTTATCAAAGATATCAAATGCCTATTTTGTTCTTTGTATGTGTAAACCATCATAGTGGAGTCAAGTTAGATGTTAAAATCATATAGAAATCCTTAAAATCCACTTTATCATATGTATAGTTTTTCATTGTGTAACTTTATTTCCTTGATAATCGCCTTCGACTACCAGTAGGTTCACCAGGGCGATTAGGATTCTTTGGTTATATTTAATTTCAAACAAATTGCTTAGACGTAACGTAATGTCTCTGGCTGTCAAAATATATAAAACTATGTTATTTTAATAACCGTGCTTGAACTTTCCTATTAGAAATAAGTCCCAAAATATCAAAGCAATATTAGACTTTTCGAAGCACTGTAACTTCACTTTTTTTATTGATCATGTAAACTGTATAATTAAATTGAATCCTTCCTCTTTAGTCTTCAGCATTGGAAGAAAATCATGATATTGAATATTTGATTTAACATCGAAAACGGGTTTTTAATTTCATGGTAGCAATGCAATCTATTATTAAAAATAAGTTCATTAAAAAACTTTTATTAAACTTTGTATCGGCTTTGTATCAGATTAAATTTAATTAACGGTTAATACTTTTGACATATCCTGTTCCGCTTTAGTTCGGAAATAGTTTGATCTTCCCCCTCATCAATGCATCTCGCCGTGGAGTTTTGGTTTGTGATTCTTTTCGCTACCAGCGCTGCCTATATGTAAAAATAGTTTTCCATTAAACAATGAAAGGGTGTTTCCAATCTCGTTTAACTTCGAAAGCTCTTTCGTCAAAATCTATTTTCTACTAAATTCAGCTTGTATCAATACATTTATTATTTATTTTACAACTGCATACTTGTTACATGACAAAAATGAGGTAATAAAATCTAACAAAAATGAGGTAATAAAAATGAGAATTCTTGAAGAACATAAAATCTTACATTATAGCATTGTATCATTTTCGTTCATGTTTATAGAATTTGAAAATGAAAGCTTTTACTCCATATATGAATACTAGCTGACCTGGCAAACGTTGTTCTGCCATATAAATTATTTCTAGTGAATATTTTGGTTGTAAATTAAAAATTACAAATGTAGTGTAAGTGTGTGGGGATGGGATCTATGACAGAAAGACGAATGGAGCGCTGTAGACGATGATTGCCGATAAAATCAAAATAAAAACCACCAACCATCTCTTTTCTCAATACAATGTATTTCATTAACGTAACGAACATGTACACTGTTTGATCTCTTAAAAGTTAAATGTAAAGAGGAAAAAGTAATATATTTTTTATCTTGAAGTATAAAAATGAAATAAAGAAAATCAATATTCATTTCGAAGAGCAATTGAGTGTACGATATTTTTTGTCAGTCCGTCTTTAGCCAACACAAATATGCTCTATAGTTTGCCCTTGCGGGAACATGCCAAGTATAATTGTCCGTGTGAAAAACATGGTGTGCCCAAATCTAAGCAGCAAACAGACATCGTTTGGCCGTGCGATTTATTGATTGTCATTGCGAATGCCAATCTAATAGGAAATTGAACGTGTTTGAACTCAATTGGCACGTCTGTGAGAATCATTGGAATTCGTGACATCAAAACATTTTCGACTCGGACTGTGCCATTCAAAATGGGGGCTTCGATAACGTTTTTCATCAATTTTTTAATGACCAATCGCATGCCATTGCACAGCCGTGGTGGGTTCAAATTCCGAAGTAAAATAACCGGAGATCCAGCTTTCAGTCGTAGAAGGTATGGTGACAAGCCTGGCAAATTCAGTGAGTTCAAAAACTCAGCTTCGTTAGCATCGCAAATTGTATTGATCGATTTGTATGATACCAAGTAGCCTGGCAACGATTGATGTATCTTGAAGTTTAAATCGTCGACGTCCACATTTTTTGCTGCCAAAATAGCTCTTTCTGCCATCCCCGCATGATTTATGTATTTATATATTATTATTATTATTTTATCGGGAAATATGCTATCAATGAGAGCATTTTGAGAATCAACGATAGTACAGAAATTAGTGGGCAATTTTATGCATCCAGTATTTTTATAGATAGCAACTTTTCCATCGCCGATATCTAACAATTGGTCCGAGAATGTCTCAGCAGATAGATCTTGTAGCATTTGGACGCGCGTGTTTATTTTTAGCTGAATTTGTTCAACATAACGTCACAGTGGTGAAGATTTCAAGCAAGCGTTGATCTCATCAGCGAACGTTGAACGTGGATTGACGAGATAGAGACACCCTAATTAGCTAGCGTTATGAAATATACTTTACACCCTATTCTCATACTTACCAAATACACATAAAATTTTCATAAAAATCGGTCGAGCCGTTTCGGAGTAGTACGAACACAAACAACGTGACACGAGATTTTTATATATTAGATTTTTTTTAGATAGATATATTAGATTTATGTGTGAGTGTGTGTTTAATTTTGAACCGGTTTAAAGATCATTTTTTGTGTAATAATATTTTCGGATGCTGTTATTAAAAAAACACCAATATCTCTCTCAATTTTTGATTAATTAAATTCACAAAAATTTGCGTTTATCATTTCCCTCTCCTAGAAGTTAATGAGCGTATTTCTGAAACACCCTGTGTAGTCGTATGTGGTTAAAATTCTTCATGTATAAATTCATTCGATTATTGACGTTTTTCAATTAATCGAACAAAACATCAAAACACTATCTAAGAAACTAGATGCATAATTTGTATGGGGCAGTTAATAATTTTAATAGAATGAAAATTTCTGGTATGCCATGCCCTCTCGCTGGTGTGGTGTGAAAGCCCGGAAATAGAGATGCCAGCTCAGGTATCATCCTCATCATCTGACTGCGGTTCGAAATGACGAGGTTCGTTCCAAAATAGTCCTAATGTTGCCTAATGTTAAAAATGGGACGCTAATATAACTAAACTAAACTAAAACTAAAGAAAAACCTAGTATACCATTTCAGTTTTGACTTCTGAGAGATACTTGAGCTATATACTCATTCACTTTTACTGAAGGATTATATAACATTCAATAAAACGTCCTATTCTTTTGTTTATTAACAAGGTGCTCAAAGATTTATTCATCTGCTGAATACAAATGTTAAAGATTCTCTCCAAACAAATTTGCGTCGTCGTTTTGTAGGAACCGAAGCGGAATGGCTTGTAGTGAATTAATTCAATTAGTTCTAGGAGCACGAGAGGCATGTCATAGGCTCACTAGACGAGAAACAGAGCAATTTCGAAGTCAGTGCCTTCCTTTCTATAATTGGTTTGGATTTGATGTTCTTTTATTCTTTCTTTATTATCTATATAAAGATTATTTAATAGAATATTAACAGGTGTATAACCGTTTAGTTATTGAGTGGTTGTGGCTACTGTAGAGCTTCAACTATCCGAACTCAATTATCCGGATCATCAATTATACGAATTATTTTGGTAAAAAGGAAAGTAAAAAAGGTAAAAAGGAAACTGGTAAAGAAAATCTTGTCTGGCAAAAATGAGGAAAGATGACCTTAACTTTCTTATATTCAAAAAATGATATTTTAATGCATGCTGTAAGTATGCAAATATTTTAAAAAATCATTGTTTTTTTTTCTGCCATTAACCCGTTATAGGCATATGAGTTTAGTTTAGTTATATTAACGTTTTGTTTCTGAAGCAACACTAGGTTTACTTTGGGACGAACCTCGTCGTTTCGAACCGCGATCAGATGACGAGGACAACACTTGAACTGGCACCCCCTCCAAACTTCCACATCACACCAGTGGAAGGACGTGTGACCCCGACGGATTTAACGAGCACCAATCCCTCTTACACACGGTTCTTCGGAGGAATCAGGTCTCGAACCTGAAACCCGAAGTATAGACATATGAGATTGCTTATGTTCTTCTATGTGTAATATGTATCCTGTAAACATAGCATATCTTTGCCAACTAATTCAAAATGTCTACTTTTGATGTCAGACGTGGGAAATTGGATCGAATACATATAAATATCAGTAGAAGAAGCAACTTAATTCTTCAAATTTACTAAAGACGTTAATTTTGAATAATTTTTTTAAAATCTTATTTAACTATTTTTTTAAAAATTAATGAAATTTAATGAATGCATCATTTACGAATGCATTTTGTTTTCGCTCTTTTAATAACCTTTTGTGATATGTATATTATCCCTAAAGATGGAATACAAGAAAATTCGCTCCCTCCCAATCTGAAATGTCGTAAAATGACAGTAAATTTGTCTTTTGGTATCTAAGTTAACTTTACAAAATGAAGAATGAAATTTAGGGTGACTATAGAATATTTTGTTCATTGTCAGTTATTCACTATAGAGGCCTGTAAAAGTTTAATTTTTGTAACTTCTAAATCTCAATGTCAACAGAAGTCAAAATATTGACGAACATTTCAGTAGCTTATTTAATGAAACATTGGAATTGGAAGTGTATGCATTATAGAAATAAGTAAAAAAATAGAAGCTAGCTTCATCTTTTTGTATCACCCTGTATATATCCATGTCAACCATCTACAGAATAGCAGAAAGTACTAACTGTATTTAATCTCCATTAAACTTTATGCATAACTTTGATACTCTTGCTTTCCTAAAAATGTATCTTTAAGCCCCAGATCATAACTGACATTTGAACATTGCTATTTTATCAGTTCTTTAAATGTTATATTTATCGTGTAAATGAGCTGGAATCGCATCCTAATGGAGTAGAACTCCATGTCGTCACAATGCCATTAAATATTGTAATTGAATAATCTATTTTTTAATAGCCCGTTATATCTACTTTCTTATTGAGCATGAGATCTGCCTTGATTATACAGAGTATCGTCTTTTATCCTTCCCAATAAAAGATAAGCACACTGTTAAATATTTGATGAAACAATGAAAAGGGTTTGCATTTCATTGCATCGTTGAAATATATGCTTGAAAATTATGCAAAACAAAAACAAAAATATTTTCTTGAAACTGCCAAAAATTCAAAATATATATATGTAATGATATTTAATTCTAATTTCAATTTAATTAATTTCCAAGATTTTATCTTAAATTAGCCCATAGTAACTTCATTCTAAAAATATTCTCTTATTTCGTGATCCAATTCCACTTTCGGTTTAATTAATTCCTCTGTAAAACTAATGTGATACTTCCGTTACCCTTGTCAAAGGTGAACATAGTATTCCATAGGCCTTATATAAGACTAGTGATCATTTGTTCGTTCCTTTTTGCTTTTTCTTACTTCTGCTTTTGTGCCGCCAGCACCTTCTTGTAAATAATTATGCTTTCACGAAATGGATATTAAAATTAAATTAAAAATACGAAGTCTCTTCATTGCTTGTTAAACCTACTGCTTCAACCAAAATAACTTTACATATATGTATACATATTATACGACAAATAAATTAGTGCTATTAAAAATGCAATTTAAAAAAAGAATTTAAATTAATGTAAAATATGTTTTAATGCAATAATATTTTCGAAGGTACAGTGGACCTTCGAAGGTGCAGTGGACCACTGCATCTTCGAAAATATTCAAAACATTGCTTTATTTTTACTTAATTCACTAATGCGTGAAGAACGATTATATACATATACAATCTCCTTTATTATTAGTAGAGATTAATGAGCATTCATCGTTAAAATTAAATGTTCATATCAACTACCGAAATTTTCAAATAGTCTTTGGCTTAGAAAAATAAAAATAATAAACGAATAGAACATAATAAAATAACAGTTCCTTATTTTTTAGACATCATGGTCGAATCAACTTTTTTTTTTTCCTTTCTTTCTTTCTTAAAGTTTCCAAAAACAGTCTCATATTTTAATGCTAAAAGTTTTAGAATATAAAATTAAGCCTTTTAAGCCTTTAGATTTAGATCTCCTTTAAAAAGAAATATGAACTCGCATGGTATATTGAGTTTAAACTAAAACTTTTATAAGAAATCCGTAGAGAAGTATGAATCTTTAAAGTGTTGATTAAAATTTTTATTGGAAAAATTAGCATCCCATTCGATCTCAGTTGCTCCAGGTAATAAAAACATCACGTAAAGCAAAGTCAAATATTTTTCCTCTTTAGAGCTGTCCAAAGTTATTGAAGAATTTCCAACAACTTCTGCTTAAAGGTCGTTTGCTGCCATTAAAGAAACGAAAAGGACTTTTTTTTTTTCATCCATTAAGTCACTTTTCTTTAGTGCTTTCGATTTCTTGCCATTTGCAGTATTAAAATCATGTGTCAGTTGCTCCATATTTTGCCAGCTTACGTAACTTACCATTCTTTATAAACTGCATTTCTTCGCTCGCAATTTTTGCATATATATTAAATATTCGGTATAGTGAGTACAATTTACAACGACAATGATCCTATAATGAATGTTTTGCACTTTAACATCAAGAAAATGTTTAATAGACAAAAAGTGTAATTATTAAATATCCCCCTCCCCACCAAGAGCATGTGGTGGTAACTTCATAAGCCAGATAACAGAATGGAGTGTGTACTTCTGTATAGTGGCTTTGTTACTCGGCTATGAACCCTACCGTTGCGAGTTCGAACCTCAAACTTGCACAAGCAGTGAGTTTAAAATTGATTATGGAAAGATGGGACCATTTCCAATAATTATTCAGGCCTGCAAAAAAATGATTTTTGAAAATCGTTTTAAGTTGTTCAGTTGTTTTTAATATATTTCTCAATGCTGATTCTAGAAATAAAATCCGATTTTTTTTTTCCTTACACAAGTTATTTTAGAAAGCGATTTCATATTTTGGACGAAACAACTCATCATTGATAACTTTCAAATGTACCGTTATATGCTGAAACTACAAGCAAAAAGTCGGTCAACCCCTTGGCAAATTTGGTTCGAATCTTATAAAAGGTCTATATTTTAGATGTTATACGAAATTTTACTTCACTAGTTTTTACATTTTGTAGAAATTGTGTGTGTACTCTAATAACCAGGTGGACAGACTTCCTCTAAATATATTTAATCCAAAATCTTTTTAGAAATTTACAAATTTTAACCAAATATATATACTATAAACCAAATTTCATCGATCTAGCTCGAAGTCATTTTGAGTTATCATGCTCACAGATAGATAAATCTAATTATGAAGGTCGTTCTATAAAAAGTCCGAATTGGTGTAAGTTTTATTATGTTGTGCACAGACAATTTACATACAATAATTTGGAATAATTTTAAGATAAATAAATATATACATATAAGAGCATGGATCAAAGCATGCAGAACATGCCATCGCCTGACCTCAATTGAGTCATTGCGCCACAAAGCATCAGAGGGTGCTGTCTGTAGCGTCATCACAGTCAGTTATGATTTGTATTACAAGAGTGGCTACAATTCCAAAAATTTGTTTTTCAGACTCGTGGAAGCTTGACACTGAAACGTGGAGATAGCACAAAATGTCAGGTTCAAATTATATATATATATATATATATATATATATATATATATATTAATCAAGTAGCTTTAACAATGGAAAAAGAAGATTCTGATGAAACAAGAAAACAGTTTAATTTTTATTATAAAAATTAAAAGTGCTGTAACAATTTATACTAAAATACAATTTTTTTTAATTACAGAAAAATTCTTACAGCAGTAATGATAATATCATGTAAGCGTAATATTTTTGTTTTAATTTTAAAGTGATATGTAAAATTAATTTTACTAGATTGTATTTTTAAAAGATGCAATGTTAAAAGTTAAAAACTTGCTTTATCTTAAATCAATTGCTATTGCGACTTTTTTTTTTTTTGCTTTGAAAAGCTAACAAGAATTTTTCTCTCGTGTTTGAAGAGTGCAGGTGCCAAATTTTATCAAGATTGTACCAAAATTTAGATTTCTATAAGAAAAACTCCCATATTCAGAAACACTCACATATTTTAGTTATTTCCTATAGATGGCAGCCCTAATTTGAAGATAAATCACTTTTGTATGTTGTTCATTAATCCCCCCCCCCTTTCCCCCTTTTATATCAGCGGATCTAACAGAAATTGCCGAAATTTTAAGCGTGAAATATCAAATGCATCGAGTATTTGATTCGCAGGAATTTCTTTTCTATATTTTTTCTATATTAAAAAAATACATATTCACTGAATTTTTAAAGATTCCACTGAGGATATATAAAATAAGGCTAAATTTGAAAAATAAGTTATTCGGTACTGCTTTACTGCATACCATGCAATTTTTTTGCCTTATTCTTCTTCGTAACATTGATATTATTCTAAAATAATCTCCTTTGACAAGATTTTTATAATTTCTATCGCTTTACGAGAGAAAGATGTGAACAAATGTGTTTGCTGTTCTTGTTACATTTACATATTTTTTAGTTATTTCCAATAGATGGCAGCACGATATTTCACTATTTTTCGAATTATCTGAAATTTGTTACTGAAAATAATTTCAATGTGCAAAAAAATTTTTGCACATTGTTGTGTTAAAAGTTTTCTTCACTACAATGACAATAATAAATTATGTAGAAGTTTAAATGATTTTTTTTAATATTTTAGGTAAATATTTGATAAATTTTCACATGAGATTTATTGTTTTTCGAATACCGTTAGAAAACCAGAATAGTAAAATTCAAAGTCCCGTTAATGTTTCATCAAAGGGCAGTTATAACACTTAAATATACTTCAACATTTTCTGCCGAATGTATGTAGATAGCCTCTTGAAGTTCTGAAATCAATTTTCATCGTTTGATTGCTCACTACTTTCATTTATTTATTTACTTGTGTGTTAATTTAATATATTTGTAATGTATCTGTTTATTGTAAATAGAGAAATCCTTAACTTTATCTATCTGAAATAAGAATTACTCTTCATAAATGTTTTTAAATACTAGAATTATTCGAAATTTTCAAATCGCAACTAACAATATGCCCTTTAAATGGTATAGTTATGATGATAATGTATGTTGAGACAGAGTTTATTTTTGAAGTGTGAGGGTCAATCTTGTCCATCCGAGCAACTATTTAAATATTCGAGAACAAATAACACATTTTTGAATAAAAAAGATGTCTGAAGCTATAGTTTTATACAATCAATAATAATAACGTACAATTTATTTTGTATGTCATAACAGTGTTGATATTATTCCAACCATAATATAATTAAGCAAGTTTTAAAAAATAAAAAGGCAACAATGAAATTAGTTTTAATTTGTTGATCAATAAATTTGCATATTTTCTGGGTAATTTTCTGCGATTATTTTATAACAAGTCATTTTTATTTTGAAATCTATTATAAAATGGTCATCAATAATTTGATAACTCAATTTAAATTCTGTGTGAATCTTGTTGAAAAACTCCATTCAAATATTAGTGGTATGTATAATTATTTTGTGGCCTCAAGAAGTTTACATTACTTCCCTTCCTTTAATAAAATGCGCAATTTACTTTCACATTGCAGCACTATTTTCACACACTAATGATTTATTTCAGATAAATTATTATTTATTATTATTATTTATTTTTTATTTGTTATTATTTATCTATTGTGACTAGGGATTGCAAGCATATACGATTTCAGACAATGTCATTGCTGCAGGTGGCAGGTTTTATAATTACTCTATTGCGTAAATGAACGTAATTAAATGTATGAATATTTGACTAATTGTACTTGATAAAGTGATAATATTATGTAATATTTTTTTCATTCATAGAATTTGTATTTTTTTTAAAACTTATTTATTTGGCAATTAGAAAAACAATGAGGAAAATAGAGACTTTTAATTCACTGTTTGTGGCACCCTCTCAGCTGAGTGGGCCTAGGCAGTTGCTCAGAGTACCTAGTTCAACCGTTCTGACAAACATGAGAATCAATCCGAAGACACTGAGAACACTTGTCGAATATATTTGTTCTGTTATGAGAACATGAGGTTGGTGAGTTCAGTAAAATTATTCATCACATGATGTGATTTTCAATAGTTTGAAAATTTTATTTTTGCTACACTTTCTGAAGGACAATCAAAAGAATTGGTTTTGAGTATTCTATTAAGTAATTACTATGCAAGAATTGAATTAGGGCCCAAAATAGCTTCTTGCACCCGGGCCCCTTCATAGAGAAGGCCGGCTCTGGTTGGCAAATAAACACACTGAAAATAACAAAAATTGTGCAAGAATATTGTGATATATCGAATGTGGGCATACATTCAATATTTGGCACGAATTATAACGTTCTTGGTGGAAAAAAAATATGTGATGGAAAAGCACGAGGGGTTTACCATAACAATGAAAAATCTTGATACGGGCAAACATGCGTATTTCTGGAATTGTCGAATTTGTTGAATTTCAAATTTGATTTTCTAAAAATAATATCTTAATAAAAACCTCTTTCATAATAATTGTTACATGAAACAAAGAAAACACATGCGTGGAAGATTTAAATGACTTAGATGGGAAAAAAATTCAAATTTGTTTTTATAAAAAATTTGTTTTTTGTCCAATCTGCAGCATGGAAATATTCCTTGGATTTTTCCGTGTAATTTTCCGAGCATTCCTTGGATTTTTTTAAGGTGTTTTACGCTAGTAGAGGGATCTTATAAAGCACAAGATATGATGGGCATCATCATGATGTTTTTCAATATTCTAAATGTTATACAATATCTTGAAGAAATCATAACGATATTGTTGGTCATTTTATGCTAATAGAGAGTGCTGAAGCTTTGGTAACTTTTAAAATAAAAGACCATTTTATGACTAATATTTCATAAAAAATGCAATAAATTTAATAATGATGATTTTCTTTTCTATTTTTAATAATACTTTCTAATGAGTTGTTCATGTCGAAAAAGTCACAATTTGCGAACCACAGCCAGCCTTCTCTATGAAGGGGTCCGAGTACAAGAAGGCATTTGGGACCCTAATTTTTTGTGAAGTAAAGAAAAATACAAACCAGAAAACATATTATTAATGCATGTTTATTTAATGCGTGATTTTGTTTCTGCTAATATAATAATCAATTACTTCAGAAAAATTACAACTTTTTACAATTTCTTTTTCGGTGCTTAATATAGCAAGTGCATTTAAGCTGTCTGAACACATGATAGACTGAATATAATTCTTTTTTTTATTTTAATCTACTGAGATAGCTTTCAGCACTTGCGGTAGTAACTGGCAACGTAAAGAAAAGTTTTAAAACAGTTAATACATTTAGAAATAACTCATTATAATTATTATTTAGCATGTATTGCAACATGTCTTGTGCGTTATTACATCTCTTTCATTCAAAATCAAATCCCGTAGCAAACACATTTCCCGGATTAAGTTTTCATTTCCATCTTTGTTACAAAACTTTACAAAGTTTTTGGAACATTTCTCTAATTCATGTTTTTCTAAAAATTTTATATCAGTGACTCATTTGAAATCAGAAATAATATTTGGTATACTTTTAAATCTATCTTCTATTTGTACAATAACAGTATCAATTACAGTTTTAAAAAAATAACACCTGAATTCCTCTACCGGGTTTTTTATAACTTCGTCTTCTGCTAATTCAGAATATAATCTTTTTTCTTTTTCGAATTCGTTTTACGGGATAATGTTCTGAAATGTTCAAATTATGTGCTAGAACTTTTGCTTCGTCTAAAAATGTGTTCAATTTTGTTCTTAAATTTTGGATTTCAGTTTTAATTTTATTGACTAAATTGAAAGTCGAGTCAGGAACAACAGTTTTTATTTGAAATAGTTTATTGATAGTGTTCATTTTGGGCAATACTGCAAACTATACTGTTAAACATAAAATAAATGGCATTTCTTTGCATCTAATAAACTTTTATCTTCAGATACCGCTGCATTATCGTTACTTACATCAATAAATTCTTCTAGGGCATTACAAGTTTGTTCAAACTGTGTATACACAGCTTTAACCGAATCTATTTTGGCTTCCCAACGAGTGTCATACAATGGTTTAAGTGAAATGTTTAAATGCTTTTGTAGAATTTTCCATCTTTTTGTAGATGCAGAAAATAAGCGCTTGCAATATCCCCAAATTTACCTTTATATTTCCCTTTCATGTTGCTACCGTTGTCGTATGCTGCTTGCCCTCTACAATTCATAATATCTAACTCAAGCCCAGTAAATATTTTCAATAGAGTTTTTGCTCGTTCTTCTCCAGTCACATCAGTTACTTCAATAAACTCTATAAATGACTCGTGTATACTTCAATAAACCCTATAAATGACTCGTGTAGTTAACCTTTTCTCTTCAAATTTTACATACCTAATAATGATTGAAGTTTGTTCCTTATGGGAAATATCAAGAATACAATCCCTTTGAATACTGTAGTACAGGGCTGCTTTTATATCGTGTTTAATTTTATTAAGCACTTCATTTCCTAATGCAGAAATAATTTGTTCTTGTTACCTATGTGCTGAATGATGCACAATTCTATTTTTAGAATTTATTATTTTGTTTATATGATCCATTAGCATAGGATAGTATTTACTTAATAATTCTATTAAAAAATTTCCATTATTAAATTTACCTATTATTTCGTGGGTTTCTCGAAGTGGAAGATTATGACACGCTAAAAATAGAATCGCATCTACAATTCTTTGAAATAGTAATTTGAATCGTGCCGTTCCCTTACTTATATTAACTGGATTTATTTTATCAATAGTCGAACATAAATATAGTCGTTTTAATAATTCCTTCCAAGCAATAAACGAATTAATATGACAACTAGAGCGTTCATGATCTCGGATTACAGTTGACAGCTTTCTCCAGTAATTATAGTCACCTATAAATCGCGTAGTTTGGTCATTTGTGCTTCTTTTGGAAAACAGTATACAACAAAAACAAAATGCGGACTCTTGAGTCTTTGAATAAATTAACCAGCTGCGAAGTTGAGTTTCACCATTTGGCATTTTTTTAAAGTAGTATGTAGTAGTGGAAAATAATCTACCTTTTGCATTTTCAGCAAAACTTCTTTGTGTTGCACAGGTCCGATTTAACACAAAGCATTATAAATTTATCAGTTACAATACTTGGCCATAGACCAGGATCATTTATACTCTCTTGATCATATTTGTTATTGTCCTTTTCGTCATTATTTTCTGATTCGGTCACATATGTGTAAACACACGATTCTTCAACAAATTTCACCGTTTCAACATTTTCATTGCTAGACTGTGTACTTTCCGCTGAACTTTCTTCCCCAGTTCAAGTCTGAATTGTAATTTCTGGAGTTGAAGCAATTTCTTTGCCAGAATTACTTCGTAGCCAAGAAACCAAATCTACTTGTGACTTCTTGATGTTCAGCTTTTTTTCTTTTTACTTTTCTGGTAATTTTCTTTTTTGACACTCAGAGGAATACTTCCTTGGCGGGTACACGGTTTTATCTAACAGTATTAATCAGTTTATAGCATGAATTATCAAATTATTATATACTGTACTATAAGCTATTACCTAGTAGATGAGGTAGGTGATTGTAAATCTATCTACCTTATATTAACAATATTTTGCACACTTGCACAAGACTATAATATATAGTATGAACTTCGTATATATCCAAATCCACCGACTGCTACATTTAAACTTCTTCCTTAATTCTTTTCATTCAGAAAAATATTATATTCCAAATTAGCAGAAGACGAAGTTATAAAAAAACCCGGTAGAGGAATTCAGGTGTTATTTTTTTAACACTGTAATTGATACTGTTAATGTACAAATAGAAGACAGATTTAAAAGTATACCAAATATTATTTCTGATTTCAAATGAGTCACTGATATAAAATTTTTAGAAAAACATGAATTAGAGAAATGTTCCAAAAACTTTGTAAAGTTTTGTAACAAAGACGGAGATGAATACCTAATCCAGGAAATTTGCTTGCTGAGGGATTTGATTTTGA
This sequence comes from Argiope aurantia, assembly GCA_026543865.1. Classification (NCBI taxonomy): domain Eukaryota; kingdom Metazoa; phylum Arthropoda; class Arachnida; order Araneae; family Araneidae; genus Argiope; species Argiope aurantia. The sequence continues at coordinate 106,900 of JAPMOR010046007.1, read as the reverse complement.
ATGAAAGAGATGTAAATAAAGCACAAGAGATATTGCAATGCATATTAATAATAATTATAATGAGTTATTTCTAAATGTATTAACTGTTTTAAAACTTTTCTTTACGTTGCCAGTTACTACTGCAAGTGCTGAACGCTATCTCAGTAAATTAAAATAAAAAAAGAATTATATTCGGTCTATCATGTGTTCAGACAGCTTAAATGCCCTTGCTATATTAAGCACCGAAAAATAAATTGTAAAAAGTGTAAATTTTTCTGAAGTAATTGATTATTATATTAGCAGAAACAAAATCACGCTTTAAATAAACATGCTTTATTATATGTGTTCGTGTTTGTATTTTTTTTATTTTTACTTCACAAAAAATTAGGGCCCCAAACGGCTTCTTGCGCCCGGGCCCCTTCATAGAGTAAGGATGGCTCTGCATTTACCCTTAAGTTCCTCACTTTTTTAAAAATTATCTTTCTATTGTAAATATGTTTGTTTCTATATAACTGATATATTTAATATTCCAGTTGTTGAAATAATTATACTATAAATAAAGCGATTCAAAAAATCAAAATTCTGTAGTTTAATTTTTAAAATATATTTTTTTTTCGCTGAATAAATAAGTTCGGAATGTACTATACGTTTTCCTAGTATTCAAAATATTTATTTTGTTATTTTTTTATTTTATAGTAATAAATTAATGTCCATTTTTAGTAAGTTTCAAAATGAATTGAAATTTTAAGAATAATTTAAGAACATATTTTTTTACTTTTTATTTTATTTAAAATTAAACAAAGGAAAACTGCAATTTTATTGTTTTAACAAAAACAATAAAATTGCAGGAATAGAAGAATGGTCATATTGCTGCGATAATTTTACATCTGTAATGATAGATGGCGGCACTAAAATACTTTTAAATTAATTTTTGAAATTGTGTAAAGAGAATGTAATATTTTTTTAAAAAAATTATGAGTGGAATAATTTTGAAATTTATAAAGACTTTCTTTTTCATTATCTCCCCCCCCCTTTCCATATGAATAAAAAATTATACTATTTAAAATCGTGTATTATTGACAGTACAACTAAGAAATTTACCCAACAAGCGTACAGATGGCAGCATGAGCTACTGAAAACTTTAAGAGGTTTCTCTTCAAATGAGAACAAACTTCTTACAAGAATTAATGGAAACCACGTTAAATAGAAAATGTGTTGTCCATATGTTAAAAATTATCTTCCACTTACTTAGTTTCAGCAAAAAAAAATTATAGAAAAAATGCTTTCTTTTTTGATAAAAACTTAGAAAATTAAATATTAAAAAAATCTTTATTAATTTTATGCTTTAAGAATAAACAGCAAGGAAAAATCAATAAAATCTTGTAGCTACATTCGGTTTCGCCCACTTTATATTAATTCCACTTTAATTAAATATTAATTGTAATAACAATAATATTTATATTCATCCCACTTATCACTTTTAATTCTAAAATGCTGGGAAAATGTGCAGTTTATTTATTTGTTACATTAAAATCCATTAATCATATAACTAATGTCATTAGGTTAAAACAAAAGGGATAATTTTCACTTAACGAAAGTATTTTTCATTGGCATGAGAGCTTATTCAGTCTTAAAATTTTTTTTAAATGTGGCATTTATTTCCCTATAATTTGCATAAACCTGAACACACCTATTGTCTTTTATTAGCATTTTATACCTCAGAAAGAGTATATTTGATAAACTATTGCATTAAGTTGTTATTATTTTATTTGAAATTTCGTTAATATTATCACACTTTCAAAATAATATTCATCCTTTTATTAAAATTAATACAACTTTCATTGTTCTCTTCTACAAGAAAAAATTCATTATTATAAATTTTACTATGAGTTGTTTTATTATTATTCTTGTTGTTGTTGTTTTGAAACTTGCATCTAATTTTTGATATCGGCTTGGATCTCAATATCTTGGAATTTTACAAACTTTTTAATTTTTTGGCACCAAATGTTCAGTAATACAGTTCAATTTATTTCATAAAAATACAGTTCAATATAATATTTTTCATTTTAAAATGATGCTTCGCAAAGTGTAAAATCTCAGAGCAGTAAATATCAAATACATGTTGACTAATTGATATGTTGACAGCTATTTCTAAATAGTTTAAACAAAAATTTACATTCAAAATTACTCAAAAACTATGCAGCTAAATATACTTTATATTTTATTGATTCAATACTTATATTATTGAAAAGATGCTAAATCTAAGCGCAGCCTAAATTTTTATGCATTCTCCTGTTAATAAAATTTAGTAAAATATTCAAGACACATTAATTATTTAGGGATAAAAAAAATTCCACTCTTCTGCAGCAGAAACTAATCAAGTGAAAAAAGGTTTGATTGTCCTTTCTTTAAACCAATCAATGGTCGCCTCTAGTCAGAGCAGGACTTTGATTGGGGAGGGGCTCTTCTTCAAAAAGGCATTGGAATCTAAATCAGTGATGCGCAAAGCTTCAGGCGGGCTTTTTTATTACAGAAGAATAGAACCTTGTTTGTTTGTTTTTTAAATGTTAGTGTGTCATAATCACTTTTTCATTTATAGTAGAACTGAAAAACAGTATAAAAAATTGGAATTCATAATTCTTTTAACATTTTGTTTATGACTGAGAATTTTTTTTTTATGTCATTTGGAGCTTACTTCTAATTGGAAGTATTTGCCAGCTCTAATGGTTTAGAAATAAGCAATTAAATAATGATTAGAATGTACATATTGTTTATATAATGAAAAATTCATTATAAAATTAAAAATGTGTTCTTTTTTCTACACATTTCACTACTTTTCATCTATACTTTAACCAATAAAAATTAATTTTATTATTATTATTGAACCAGATATATTCCTATGACTTAAGAAAATAAGTAAGTGTTTGAAGAATTATGAATAATATAATTTTCATTAACTATAAAAATCAAATGCGCTTTCAGTTCATATTATCTTCTCATGTCATGTCAGTATTTAATCAGAAAAACTATGAAACTTTTAATAAGTTATTATATTTAATTTTTAATTCGGCTTCACTAATTTTTAATTTTTTACCATAGTTTTTGCTGCATTTCATGACTGCTGTTCTATATAAACATTTTCAAAGTAATTTATTAATGATGAATATTAAAAAAAAATTTCTTTTTAAAACTTCAAAAAGTTTTTAAAATTTTTTTAATTTTTCGCTCTTTTTCTATAAACATTTTTATCTTAAATGGGTTCCTTTGCCAGACTGACGTCTTATATTGATGCAATGAAAGAGATTTTTTTAAAAATAGAAATCGCCTTTTTCACCCTTCTCAAGTTGTATTATAGCGAGATTATTATAAGCAGAAATAATAAAAACTTATTATCAGTGGATTATTATAAGATAGTGAGATATATCGCATCAATATATACCATTATTGTGGTAATAAAAAAAAAGACAGTTTGTATTATATTAAGGTCGTAATTAAAAAGGACAAAGACTGAAAATTTTAAATTTTTAAATACCAGTATTTCAATCAGAAGGTTTTAGACAAATTATTAAATTGAAAATTCTAGTTCGTAACATTTTAATTTGAGCCGACATGCTGTATCATTTGAACTTATTGCTGTTTCGCAATATGTGTAACAATTCATTGCCTTTCTTTAAATGAAACTTCTCTAACTCTAAAATGGCAGTAATAGATTATAATCAGTGGATAATTATACATTTGTTTTAAGGTTGGTTTGTTTTTTAAGGTTTACGGTTCGTTTTTTACAGGTTGCGTATAGCCTTTTTGTATAAGCGGTCGATATGTAAATACATGACGATTGGACAACGTGAATTCTCGTGACGTCGTAGTCACATGATAAATATAACAATGTACATCATCTAACTGCTCATTGTCAAGACCACGTCCTTTTTTCTCTTAAAAATATAAATCGTCTCCATTTTCCTTGTGTATCATTTCAAAATAAAGAAATTCAATGAAATAGGAAAACAAAAATAATATTACTTTCCAAAATTTAAGAAGTTTTATAAAATTTAACCAAAATCGAATGAGCTTGAGTCTTCAATAGCTTTCAATGAGTGAAAAAGTATTAATAAATAACTTATAAAGGTAAACAGAAATAACAAATTATTTTGCTTTAATAGTTCTTATTTGTTATGCGGAAATAAATGAGGAATTCATTGTTATTCTTTTAGCGCTTTGTTTATCAAAATCCTGTCCAATTCGTAGGAATTAAGTCATCCAAAATTAGTTGTCCGAATCGATTTGAAGGGAGAAAGAAAAATCAAATCCGGAATAAAGTGTCTTCCATAATAAAAACGAGTTGGAAAGTGATGCAACTTAATGACAGATACGGCTAAACAGGAATATTTTAATAGAGCATGCAGGTACAGAAAACGTTAGCATCGTTTCCGTAGCCATTAAACGAATTCGTTCTAAAAATATTTTTTTCCTGAGTGACAGAAAGAAATTTACTTCAAATATATATGACTTTAAAGATGTAACTTTTTTCGTTAATTACCCAATGATATGATTATTTGATTACATTGTTGGGGTCCTATCCTATTAAAAAATCGTTTCTATTGTACGTTAACCAGTTTGCATTAACCACTAACAAAGCTACAACTAGCCACTTAATGATTTCATGAATGATAAATACTTAATGATTTTAATTAACCAATAATAGAGCTACAACTAGCCACTAAATGATTTAATGAATGATGAATACTTAATGATTTTAATTAACCAATAACAGAACTACAACTAACCACTTAATGTTTAATAAACCACTAACAGAGCTGCAACTAGCCACTTAATGATTTAATGAATGATGAATTAACCACTTAATGATTTTAATTAACCAATAATAGAGCTACAACAGGAAAATATCGAACTCAAATAAATTATTGTACCATATTTAACTCCATTACCAATAAATCTTTTTAGGCTGCATTGCATTGATTGTACTGCATCCTGCATTTGATAGCATCAGGAGTTATTCTTTGTGTTCTAGTAGACAAAAATTATTCGTATCATAGAAAAAAAATTAAATTAATAAAGTGTATAAAGGAATTATTAAAAAATCAGTTAGGGAAATTTTATCACTGGTTCACAACAAATGTTTATAAAATAGGAAATAAGGAGACACAAACAAGTGAATGAAGTAAGAGCACTTTAATACTCAATATAAAGAGAACGAAAAAATCGATATGATGAAAAACGTACACAAAACACATAATGATATAAATTAGGCTGGCCTTTCACTTATAGGCAGTGGCAATAGTAAAGTGGTACGGAATCTTTTTCACAAATAAACTTTGGACCTTTCTTTTCATTCGAAACAAAGTTGTCATCGTGAATTCTCACAAAAAAAAGTAACATTCGTATGAAATAAATGATGGAAATTAAAGAATACATAAAATACAATAACAAAAAAATTCGTACAATTTTGCATCAAAATCTTCGCTCAGTTACTCTTACTTTCAATAAACACGTAAATATTCTTTCATATAAAATATATGTTTTTTCCAAAATGGAGTTTGAGCCTTCTTTAATAGTTGGAAATGAAAAATAGGTGACAACAACTTTGCTTAGTAAAAATCGGTTTTTTACTAAGAAATAGTTAGTTAATTTTCACAAAAATGTGGAACATATGTTCATTTCTTACCAAATTAACATTTATTAAAATGCATCGGAATTTTTTTAACAAAAAATGCAATTGTACTCTTTTTGTTACTAAGTTACAGTTTATAGATTTCTTTCAGTAAATTATGTTATGTAATGTAATATATGAACACGTTATCACGATGTAATAAAAACAGGCTAATACTTGAATCGGTTTTGGAGATCATTTTTCACAAAAATTCTTTCAAAAAGAGACACTACATTTAAAATGAAACGATAATTTGTGAAATTAATACATATCTGCAGTTCTTCACGGGCAGATCGAGCACACATAAGGATAAAACCTTGAAATAAAAACTGTGTAAAAATTGTTGGCAGTGCAAAATTGTTTTGTAGAAAGAAAATAATTATTAAATATTCTCAAGTTTATACATCCATCAGGTAATACCCCAGAGCATTCAACAGGAATTATATACAAATTCTAAATCGTCCATCTTTAGCTTTCAATAAGAATCATCAACAAGGTACTTTCAAGTTCGGAATTACCAGAACAATTGTAACGGGAAAAAAACTGCATAAAAATCAGGTATATTCTCTATAATTGTGATAAAATATTAATATTTAAAAACTAAAAATCGTAATATTAATAAAAAGCGATAGATTTTCTTAATATCTTCAAAAGAATATCATACTGAATTTTAACCAAAACAACACTTTAAAAGAAATAAAATAAGAAGATACATACACAGATAAATAAGGGAGGGATTAAAATAATCATAAAAGAAATCCCCAATTTAAAATCAAAAGTGTTTGAAAATTATTAAAAGAATTACAAAAACACATAAATAATTTACGAATATCAAGTTTCAAATTTTACAAACGATTTTAAAAATCGTACAGCAAGAATTTCTTTTTCATGCCATAAAAATTCCAATCAATGGATGAAAAAGTGTGGTAATCATTAGCGATACCACTAAAAAACTGCGACATAATGCAACCCTAAAGATAATAAAAATCAAACAGAACATTCGAAAATAAAAATAAAAACTAAATTTTTCTACAGGAACCAAAAAGTTAATATACAATCTTTGATTTAGATAGGACTATGTGTTTTACAAAAATTATAGGAAATATAAGACACAAAACAAAAAAAAAGAAATAATAAAAACACTGTGAAAGGCTGCATTAGGATCACAAAGTCTGTACTGAAATTTATTAGCATAAGATTTTGGAATAAATAGAGAACAGTCTCGATTAGCACCTCTAACGGTGATATCACAATAGTAGGAACGTTAACGTAGTATAAAAAAAAGAGACTGTTTCTACCAGTTGTATCTTATTCTATAAAATAAGATTACAAGAGAGTGGTTACATTAAATATAATAGAATAAAAGATGAGATTTTCAGAAAATGAGGAAAAAAAGTTTAAAGAATATACGTGAAGTTTCATCACGATAAAGTAATCATTCGTTTTAAACAAAATCTTTAGATCTGAAATGACAATCCTGGTTTATATTATAAACCGAATGACAAGAAGTTAATAAAACTGGGTCGCTTTAAATTTGAGTAATTTTCAAATCATAACATTATATATAAAGCGATGCATTAATCAACCGTAGCTGTAGAGTAGAACCTCGATTATTCGGATGTTTACCAACGGACGTCCTTGATAACCAAACTCATTGCAAAAAAAAAGAAAAAAAAGAAAGAAAATATATTTTAAATAAAATTAAAGTATTTTTCAGGAAAAAAAAATGTATGCATGCCTTGGTACCAATGTTTAACCCACGAAAACTAATGGAAGATCTTTACTGTAAGATGATCATTTAAATTCAAAAAGAAGTTTAGAGCATTAAAAACATAAAGCTAAAAAAACATTTACATTCTTAAGCAGTTAAATAGTGATCTCAAAAAGTTTCACATTCTTAAAAATAATATATATACATATATTCTCGGACAAGAAATATGATAATTAATAAAAAATAAACTCGTTAAAATGTTAATATACAAATTTAATTTTATAATTTCAAATTAAAATTTTTGTCAACAGCAAAGAAATTGCGATTTAAAATTCAGGCACAACTAACTTAATTTTCGACTGGTCGATTATAGTCTCTAGCAGCTCGAATAATCGAAGTTCTACTGCAGTATTATATCAATAAAAGTGAACATATGCTCGAATACATACCACAACATTCAAATAGAGAGCAATGTTAAAGTCATCATTTTTAAAAACATAAGATATAAATTAAATTGGATTCGTATATTTGCTGATAACTACAAAAAAACTATAATTACTAAATCTCTCAGCCATAAAAAAACTTAGCCATGGAAATATAAAAATGCTTTTAAAGCATATCCTTCGCACATGATTTTTAAAATCTGTGTTGCAAACTTAAATATCATTTGCTCTATATACAACTAAAAATCTTATCTTAAATACAGCTTTCAAAAAAGTTTCCGAGATTATATTTCAATAACACATAGACTTGTAAAAATAAATGATTACTCTATCCAAAATGTGTATTTCTGTATAGAAGACGCAATTTTTAAAGATAAATGCATTTTATCCATTATTTATTACTACATCTAATAATCTGATAATAAAAATATAATATAAATAATTCAACTTGAAGAATAAATAAATATGCAGTAATTTTTTTCCAACATAATTTTCGACCATACTTTTTCCCATCATAAACGAATACAAAGCCAAATAAATATATCATTCAAGACATTATAAAAATATAAATTTTTCAATCTACAAATACGTTCATTGCAGTTAGTGCGCAGCCACAAAGACACAGAAAGCAAAAAACTTCTCTATGATCGTCGAAGTCACCCTCACAGAGTAGGCACTTGCTGTTGGTTACTACTAAAGAATCTAGCAATCTTTTATAAATATACTCTAAATCGTGCATACGCAAATTAACCACATAAATCGTTATAACACTGAAATACTTACAGAAATCGATAGTTATAAACTTTCCAAACGATGTTCAGCATTTTTATCTTGCAAACTAAATCGTTTCTTTTCTCTCATAACAGAAAAAACATTTCAAAACCAATGGTATATATAAACTAGTCACAGGTATGGACAAACGTTTGGAATATTTTTTTTTTAATTCAGATGAAAAATACCATGTAAAAAACATTCATTGATTATAATTTTTACACTGTTTCAGTGCATTAAAAATTGAAGAATAAATACTTATAGTTGATAAATGAAAAAAATTGCATAAACATAACATTTTAATGCAAATGTAGCTATAAATTGCATCTTTTTCGATTAAATAAAGTAATATTGAAACTAATAAGAGAAAAATAATTATACATCCAATCGTGGGTTTCATTTATCTATGATCCATTTTTTTGTCCATACCTTTTTATAAAAAAAAAAAAAAAATCACCCATCTGATAATGATACGATGTGCAAAATGACATTCTAAAATGGATGACAATTTGAACTTTAAAAAAAAAAGATGTATATGAAATAATGATAAAGTCTCACACATAAAATTATCAACGCTATGAGATAATGATAAAAGTCTCACACATAAAATTATCAACACATAACGCACAACTACGGGTGAAGTAAATAAATCTAAACGGATCTTTGTGCATGAAGAATCATCCATTCAGAGAGTTCTGTGAAAACTGATGGAATATATTCTCAAACATATATATATATATTTTTTAAAAAGACAAAAATAACCTCTTTTTATTAAAGAAAAACGAACAGATGTGATATCGAATACAGCGTGACTTTTCGCACTTCAACTCAAATGCAATACCGTTATAGTCTGGATGGAACAAGTAAAGAGTACTTCGAAAATGCTCGGCATTTTTCCGCCTTCCTCCAACACAATCAACTTTTGTTCTCTCTATCACAAGTAAGAAACGTCACTCGCACAAACACACTGCTCATTTCTCCCAGGCCTTTATTCCCGCTTCGACTGTTTTGTAATCATTTGGCACAAGGTACAGGTATCCTCTAATAAAATTTCACTATTCGCTTTGTTCACTAGTTTATGTACAAATGAAGAAGAGAATCACATTGGCTATAGAGAGATATTGGTGATTGTTCACTTAGTGAACACGAGAATGTGAGTGACGCACCCTCACACGACTCCAGTTACTGAAATGCACCTCTTTCTTCTGAACACAATATCAGGTTGGTAACCCTGATGGTGAAATCTGCAACACAAACTGATAATAGATGGGTTCTTTAAAGGTAGTTATATATATATATATACATATACAATCTGTGTAAAATAATATGAGGATCACTCAGGTTATCAGCCTGCTGCAAATTTGCATAAAAATAGTCCAGGAAAGTTCTTGACTGTTGGAAGATGACGTGCAAGTACTAGAGATTGGAGGACCTATGAATGTTTCGGTGGTTGCTGGGTTGCCTTCCTCATGGAGGAGTGAGCTGAGGTGGTTATTTTGGTCTCCTGACGTATCTGAGGACGGCATAACCCAGGAATCTGAACACCACCAGGAACAGGATTAGGATGAGGGTGTTCGCCCACATTGGTAGTGGTTCTCCTGACTGGCTGATGATCTGTTCGAAGGGGATGTGAGTTGTGGAGTTGCTCTGTCGGCAGACCTCGAACATGGAATTGGTTTCGGCACATCTATAAGGAATTAGAAGGGAAAAAATTAAATTTTGCAAGCTTTTTAAATCTTATTTGAATTCAAATAATAAATTTTAAGACACTTGATTATTATTGTATTAATAAGAATGTAAAAAAAAAATTGTACTTCTGAAGACTTCCTAATGAATGCATTTCTATTAGGAGAAATTTTAATATATGTCATTAATGAATTTTAAATGGCAATGGCAATATTTCTTGAAGATCCATTTGTTTTTTGAAGAATATTATAATCATAATCATCTGAGATCCATATACATCCTGTCTCAACACCGCATATTCCTAGCAATATCATTTTAAATTTCTTAGACTCGCTTAAAACTGTTAAAAGGTTCTTTATGCATTTAAATTATATTAGTCAATAATTTTATTAGTTGTCACTTTACAAAACGGCATACTATAACATGAATAGCATTCAAAGGCCATTTTTCTTAGTTCTTATCGACTAAATATTTTATTATCAATTAAATATTTTTCATTACCTTATAGGGGGTCCATCACCAAATTCTATCATCTGCATATTCTGGAAAGCATAATGAACCATGGAGCAATACTGCAGCCATTGCAACCAGCTTGGCAATGTAGTAGCATAATATCCACCAAACAGCATCGTAGACAAGGAATACAAGGCAGACACAGTCACAGACACTTGGAGATCGACACAGGATGCGCCAACAAATAGACCAACACTCTGTATCAGAAAGAAAAAAGTGCCATAAATATCGCCATCGCAGATAAATTTAGAATCATATAAACAAACTTCTCCAAGTCGTTCCAGCTCCTCTACTTACTTGTGCAACGACTGTACTCAACAACAGGAACCCCCAAAGACTGAAGAATGTTTCAGCAGAAGAGCAGCCCATCATGGGGTAGGAGATAATGTGGAAAACAGTGGGCAGTGTCATCACTAAAGGCAGTTCACCTATCATCTTAGCGAGATAGTAGGCAGATAACCGATAAGCTCCAGATGCTCTCTCTTTGTTTATCACTTCTCTCTCAGGTGGGACTGGAAAGGGAAAGGGAAACGCATTTATACAAAACGCTTTTAAGGCTTTCAACTTTCATTAATACAGAAGTCAGTACACAACATATGCATATCAAAATTCAATGAACAACCTATTGTTTATGTAGCGCCGTCAGTGGCACTAGTGATCAGTGACTTTCTTTGTACTTTGTACTTGATACTCCTCACTTACCTTTCTGAAAATACCTGTGAGGCCGAATTGCTAAAATGCGAGTATGGAGAAAATATTGCATTGTAGGTTTTCACATTTCTGCAAGTACCTAAGGGAAAGCAATACCGAAATGCCAGATTATGGAGAAACTATTGCATTTTAAGTTTTCGCTTTCTTAAAATACCGGTGGGGCCAGATTGCCGAATGCTAGCATATAGGCAGACTATTGCATTATAGTTTTACGCTTTTCTATAAATACCACTGAGGCTGAATTGCCGAAAAGCTAGAATATAGGGAGACTATTGCATTTTAGGTTTACGCCTTTCTGTAAATACCGTTGAGGTTAGATTGCCAAAATACTAGATTATGAAGATTCTGTTGCATTTTTGACTTTTACCTTTCTTAAAATACCGGTAGGACCAAATAGGCGAAATGGCAGAACATGGAGAGACTATTTATTTTAGTTTTTGTCCTTTTTGCGAATCCGATGAGGCCGGATTACCGAAATGCCAGAAAATGGAGAGAATATTGGATTTTGGATGTTCATTGCTATCAGTTTTAGGTAATAATTTTCGTAATGGAGGTTCATATATTATTGATTAAGTTGTAAAAACTTGAAGTTAGAATTTGATCAATATATTTAGAAACAATACTTACAAGAAATCAGAGCTCCAAAAAGAGCGAAAAGCATCCAATATGTTGTACTAAAGAACATCTGGAAAAAATAGAATAAGAGTTGTTAACACAATTGTAAAAGAAAATCTTCAATAAATTATAATTTTGACAATTCATTGACAAAAGCTAGCGAATATTTTCTATTACAAAGAAGAAGAAAAAACAAAGAAAAAAAACAGTATTCTAATTTCTATTTTAAAAAATGAAAATTGTCTTACCCATCCTCTAATATCAGCAATTTTCGATTCTTCCCTGGGAACTTGGAACCAGATAGATCCGCAAATAAATCCCAACCCCAGAGTCTGAACCCAGTTGAGTTTTGAAAGCATTCTGGATTTGGCTTCCATGAAGTTCCTTTGGGTCAGTACTTTCATCTGAGTATAAAAAGAGGTAGGCCATTTTTTCTCTTCTTTCAAATCCACCTCACTGCTAAAGGTAGAGCTGGCCACTTCGGACCAAGAAGAACGACCAGAATCGTCATCATCTCTAGTTTCTGCAAGAAAAATATGCATCAATATAGAAAACAACAAGATAAAGAAATAAACTGAACTATGTCAAAGATAACATATTTATTGCTGAGCAGACAATTAATTTTAGGAATAATTTAATCTTTGTTCTACAAAACTGCACAGTTTTACATGAACAAAAAAAACATCCAAAAAAGTTAAAATTAACAGTTAAAGTTGTTTTAATTTTTATATATAAGATAAACAGGTATTAAATAGCAGATAGATTCAGACAGCATATATAAACTTACTTTGCACTTAGTTATACAGCTAACATCAAAAAATAACTAAATTTGTTTAATACTTTACAAACAAAATAGTTTTTAAAGTTATCTTACATCCAAACATTTGCAAGCTTTCCAAAAAAAAAAAAAAAAAAAATTAAAAAAATCATTCAAAAAAAATTTCTTTTTTCTTTTTATGAAATCAAACAAGCCAAATTATTTGAAGATAGGAGAATTAGTAAAAATATTTTTATTGCACTGAATCTTGATGCGTCAAAAAAAAAGACATTTAATTGAATTTTATACACAAATACAAGATATTAACATCAAGAACAGAAAACCCTCTAAGAACACTAAAAGAGTTAAATTTTTAAAAACAGTCAGCATGCAATTTAGCAAACACTTATAAGGAAACTACAGCTAATTTTTCTGAAACATAATTGTCCCCATAAAGTCCGTCAGGTGCTCTCTGCTCTACTGCTCAAGAGACTTCATGACGCAGTTTCTTTCGGCAGTTCGTCAAAAACAGAGTAAATTGTTCTTACTTAATACAAATACCTGCTATTAAAACAAAACAGGGTGCATTTAGTGATCAATCACCACACATAAAAACACAACACAAGCAAAGCAGCATGCAACAAAAACAAAAACAAAAAATTAAAATTAAAAAAACACACACACACAAGAAAAACAAAACAAAAAGCTGAACAACAGTAAGCATATGTTAGGAACTATGAAAAACTTTCGTGCAAGCATTGATACAAAGAATTAAACTTAACTATAATGATAAACTTAGCTTTACTCTTATATATATATAATCTTATTTTTAAAGCGATTTTATAATTAAAAATAATTTTTAAGCCTTCACTTAGGAATTTAATAAGTTATAATTTTTGATTCAAAATGTTATATTTTCTTTGAAGTAACCCAGGTAGAACAATATCGTGTGATAGTGTATGGTATTAAACAATATTACACGATACTGCAAATACGGATCGATGGCGCACAATATTGAATAATATTTGTGTGCTGCAAGGAATAAAAGAAGTTAATGATAGTCTTAAACATTTATGACACCTAATAAATAACATTACACGTAAAGAAATAATAATCTTAAAAATAATTAGTTAAAATAAATAAAACTGTTCAGTTTTGTAAGAGGTTTCTGTTTTAAAAGGATCAATTTGTTAATTAATGGTATATTTTTTAATATATTTGGAGAATTAAATAAATATAAGTTTAAAAATAAGGGAAAACGAAGGCTTATGAACAAGCTTACCTTCAGTCCGGTTATGGAGTAATGGACTACAATATAATCATTTTTTTAACCTGCAAGTTCTTTGAGTCAAAATTTAAAAATACAAAAAAAAAGTTTGGATTTTTTTTAATACCAATAGGTGTTTGATAATATTTAATAAAAAAAGTTTTAAACTTATTTAATTTTGAAATTAACAATGAATTATATAAAAAAATTATATTTTTTCATTTAAATATTTTTTATCGAAAACATAATTTTTTGTGCATTTAAGATTATTCTTTTTAAAATATTAAATCAACTATTAAGCTCAGCAAAATTTTAATTTTAATAGAACATTCTAAATCTTACTACATACTGGGAAACATTTAAGTACTACTTTAGTTCTTCATCTTAATATCAAAAGTTTCTTACCGACTTTACTGTACACTGTAGACAACTTCTTATCAGGATCGATCATCACACGGAGTTCGACGGGTTGCGCTTGATCCATGGATTCCTGAGACATATTCCATACTAAAGAATGTGCACATGGTTCACACCTCTCATCATTTCTGTTCAAAATAAGAAAATCTTTCGTAAGTAACTTTAGCAATTCAAATACATCAATATAAAATGAAATATACCAAAAAACTTTGAAATTAGGAATGATATTAAGAATCAATATATATATAACGCTAACATACGTGGCACAGAAAGTGAATTAATGGGGCTGCAAAATATTAGATGTGTTATGGAAATAGTTATCCATGCTCCCAAACAGGGCATTAAGTCAAAGGAAAGAAATCAAGAAACAGATTTCAAACAGAGATTTTAATCAAGCGCAAAAATAGACTTAGCCGTTGCTTGATAAGTAATCGCGGTAAGACTTAAGATTAAGGTACGGTTTCTAGACAAACTTGTCACGATCGTGCCAATCGTCCAAAAATTCTTTATAAAGTTTTTGGACGATTCAAATGTAGATGTATACCAGAAATGCTCCTAAATGTTTTTTAAAGTTGCAATAAAAAAATTGTCAAGATTATATTTGGCGAGAAATCGCTTTCAATAAAATTCTGACAATCATTAAATAAATCAGTAGTAGGATTTTTACTTTCGCTTCTACTTCGTAATATATACACTTAGAAATTTGCAGTAAACTATTTTAATTGAATTAATGTGTTTTAATCGTATCAAATTATAAGGTGAAATGTTTTTTAAAAAAATGCATCCTATGTTCATAATTAACATCCTAAAAACTCAATAATCTTGGCGAATAAATTGGTCGCCAAAAGTGGCTAATATCCGATATTTACGATTCCGTAGAAATAATATGCTTGGTCGCCAAAAGTGGCTAATATCCGATATTTACGATTCCGTAGAAATAATATGCTACTTACCTGTGGTTGATACCGGGCCACATCTGTCTGTGGCAGTGGACACATTCCACGGACTTGCCACCGCTTCCCTCATAAGGAGATGAGGATTCAATGACCACAGATGGGCAGTAATAATCGTCTTGGAGCTCTTTGGGATAATCGTGGTCTTTCCTGGAATAAATTTTTTTTATTATTATTATTTGCATGAAAAAATATATTAAGTAACTTAGCTATTTCATAGTACATGAAGTGTTAATACCTTCCAAATATATATATATAAAAGTGTTATTACTTGCTGGGTTGTTGTTTTTTTAGTTGTTGACATTCGATATTATTGGTAAAAAGGATAGTGAAAAAAGGTGGGTATGCAAGGTTTATTTTATCAATTTCATTTTATCATGTTATATATATATATATATATATATATATATATATATATTATATCATTATTTTTATTATTAAACTGATTAGATTTTGTTACATTTACTTTTGACAATAAAGAAATATTTACCTTTGTTTAATAGCTGCATTGATAATTTTTTCTTGAACATCAGGACTACTCTTTACTTGTTCCACTAAAATAAAAATATACTTTTAAATAATGAAATATTTAACATCAAAGCCAATGAATTTAAACTGCATTTCCAAAAATAAACAGAAAGATCTTTCGCTTCATCTTGAAATGCAACAATTAAAAAAAAATTATTTGAAAATGATGCATTTCATGTAACAAATTTACATAAAGAAGACATCAGAGGTGCAGATTGCTCTCTTAAACATGCTGAGAGTTCTTGTTAACATGTCTTCTACACCATAATGCTATTCAAAGTGTGAGCAAAAAGAAAAAAAAAAGATTAAATAAAAGGGGGAGCGTGACACTCACTGATGTAATCGGCAGGATTATAATGAGCAGATATCTGCATTCCAAGGGTGCTAAAAAAATCCACAACCTTCCCGGCTTCTCCAAAGTAAGCCACCTAGAAATAGAAGAAAAAAAAAAGGAATCATTTAGATATTTCGGCATGCAACCACAAATGACGAACACGCGCTTTCCACCGAGCGGAAAGATCTAGAAGCAAGGAAAAAGGCACAGACCTGTCCGTTGCATAGCAACAGCAACTTGTCGAACATGTAGAAAATTTGGCTGGATGGTTGGTGAACAGTTACCACTAATGACTTGTTTTCTGCACAAAGTCTCTTCAAAGAGACCATCAGGGAATGAGCGGTGCACGAATCTAGACCCGAGGTGGGTTCCTACAAGAGAAGTTCATTAGTAAAAAAAGAAGTAAACATGTTCGACGTTATGACGAAAATAAGTAGCGAAATCATTTGATAGACCTAATAAAAAAAATTAAAAACTGTGCACTTACATCAAGTAACATGAGAGAAGGATTTTGTAGAAGTTCACAGGCAATGTTAGCTCGTTTTTTTTCACCACCAGATAATCCTCTTTTCAACATATCTCCAATAACTGAAATAAATCCAATTAAAATTATTAAACGCATTCATATAACTTTTAGGCAAAAAAAAGACAATAAATTAATATAGATATTATCATTAGATCAAAACTTTATGAAAAACTAGCCGCCTTTGGCGACCAACTAGTTCCCCCAAACTATTGACATTTTAGACAGGAAAACTAATAATATGGAATGTATTTTTTAAAGTTTCATTTAGTTATTTGATGCGACTGGAAGATATAAATTTAATTAAATCAATTTACTACAAATTATCCGTGCGTAATTTTTTTAAAAATATGTATATATTACAAAATAAAAGCAGAAATGAAAATTCCACTAAATATTTAATATCAAAAGAAGAAAATCGTTTCAATCTTAATTTTATTAACTGGTAAAAGCATGCGATTGAGGGTTTTGATAGATAAATTTGAATTTCCTTATAGCATTGTTTCAGATTGATGCCACAGCAAATTAAAAAATAAGTATGTTTTTTAAAAAATGTATGAAAATAAAATTAATATCATTAAAAAGATAATTCTTGGAAATTTAAGATAAAGCGAAAATTATCTTGTGAAATAAAAGTTTTGGAAGATATGGACAACAGTTTCTATAGGCAAGTCGTACCTGTAATGAATAGCTTATAAGCCAGTTAATACATACCCATTATCCATCTGGCAACTGTTAAGCCTACTTTCGCGCTCGATTAACCGCTTAACTGTTTTGCTCGAGTGCTAGACGTGCATCGATTTATCGGATTTTGAAAGTTATAAGCAAAAAATAAACCATTCATAACGATTATAATTTAATATTAAAATTATTTCGAATACATAGATAAGTCACGTATTCAATGAATTTCCATTTGAATCAAAATAAGAAAATATTCTCAAAATAGGTGTCATCTTATTAGACAGTAAAGAAAAAGAAAACAGTTAAGAGGTTAAACTTTGTTTGACATCGATTTCTATCATCTTGACTTCTTTTACATTTTCTTTCCTCTGATTGAATGAAGATTTTAGTAACCTGGTAAACTCACACTCGAGAAATTTTAATTATATTTTGGCAACTCCCTTAATTATTATTCGAAGTGTTGAATTCAGTGGAACTGTAAAAATATTCAATGCATCAATCTGTTTTTAAATTTAATTGCTGCCATTCGACAAGAAGCAATAAGAGCGGTATCTCTGGCTCATACGTTAGCGTTTTATGTATAGAGATTTTCTATGTAAATTGCATTGCATTCACAACTGATATAAAGACGTTTAAAATTTACTAACTGGTATTAAAAAATAAACAAACATAAGATTTGATTAACTTTTTTGAATATATCTTCCTTCCCCTAAGCAATACAAATTGCAGAAAGTTTGTAAAATATTTTAACATGAACAATTCTTTCTTTGTACAACATAAATTATACATAGTTTTGAAACAAATTAAACAATATAATTGGGGGAGAAACTAAATAATAGATTTAAAAAGCTTGATGTCGAATTTCAAGATGAATCTTGTTTCCAGCTGAAATCTAGAATAAGTAAATGAATTTCTGAAAATGCTTTTATTTTACAATAGTTCGAAAAAAAAAAGAAAAAAAAAAAGGCCACATGCTACTTATTAGATATATAATATTATTAAAAATGAAATTTTAAAACTAATAATGAAAAGCGAAAACCACGTTTCTCAGTTTTATTATATAAAGGAATTCCTGGCATTATGACAAGTAGTTTTGGATTGATGTCTTCTTTAAGACTTCAGGAGTGAGTTATGTTTTTCAGCCCTGGACGACACCTCTGACGCAAACAGGCTGACAAGATGGGATCCGATAGAGTCACTACACCATGATATGCGTGGTTCAAAATCTACCAAATAAATGTTTAACTTTTTTTTAGGTTTTTTTAGGTTTGGCACGATGTCAAGTTCTGATATGAGAATGGCCACTGATGGCAAACATCACAATGTAATACAGGCAGGAATGCGGGAAAGAGAATAACGAACGTAATATGGCGTTACGTCTTCGCCATCTCAGACAAAGGTGACATCTAATAAAAAGAAAAAAAAGGAAGATTGATAGTCCGCGCCTAAGAACAATTTGTTTAAACTTTTTGCAACGGCACGACATTGGAAATGGAGAAGGTACGAGCATGAGATTGGTGATATGCCAAACCACCTCAACGCCATTACACGGAGTCTAAAAACATACTAACCTTTCGTTCAAAGTTCATGAAACTTGGATCTTAGCCTTCAATTTCACTCAAGCTGTAAACAGAACTAGCTGCGTGTTTCCCCTCCAGAAGGAGAGTGAGTGACAAAGACATATTGCAATCAATCGATTCGCTTCTGTCAGGTTTGAAATGACAGCAGACGAAAGAGAAATAAAATATAAATAGTTCGCAAAAAAAAATGAATTAGCGAAAAGTATTTCATTATTCGCAAATAAAAAAATAACTAAATTATAAACTTAATCCGGATGACGAACAGTGAACGCTCAGATGTCTGCGATTAAACTGAAAGTCGTATGTTGATATTTTGGATATTGCAAGTTTATAAGGATTTATAATAAAGAAATAAGAACCATAAGTAAATTTCATCACTACACCAAATTAATATCATTAAATAATCTATCTGCATAATAATTTCACCAACTACAAAATATAAGGCTGTCTTTAGAATTTCTAAGATCCTTATGTTGCAGTGACTCCAAATATACTTCTTCGAATTTTTCGATTAGTTACTATAAAATTAATTTTTAAATGCCAAGAAAATTGTGCAACTTATTTGTGACTGTTTAAAAGTTGCTACCCAAAAAGAATTTATTTTTTCCACTGAAAAGTGATTGAGATAAGTTCCGAATAATGGCTTGAAGATAAGCAAAGCAAAACTGAACGGAACGCGTTTCAAGTCGTTTAACTAAAGCCATTGCTCCCTCGCTATTGCGTAAATGGAAGTCAATGGATCTTCACGCCATGCTGTTGCTGAAAGAAACCCTTTAAGTAATACTCCAAAGTTTTTTCAAAGTTGATAGCTTTAACGACATATGGTTTCATCATTTTTAAATCCTTCGCTCAGCGCGATAACTGTAGCGATGCACTGTATGAAGATGGTCAATTTTATTTTAATTTTAAAACAGATACAAAATTTTAAGCAAGGAGCAAATTAAAGAAATATATCGTCCTGGCTGTTTCTTTTCGTTATGAATAACTCGAAAATAAATTAATTTTGCTAGTCATTTTGTTAGTTGTATGGGAAAGAATAATTTTCATCTTTGTTTCATGTTATATCATATATATTTTACAAGCATAATTTTAAGATTAGCAAAACTAAAATGTGTAATATTCTACGAGAGATACTTGAATGGAAGATATTAGGTACGATTTTCTTGCAATTCAGGCTCAGAAATGTCATTTGGAATAATTTTGTAGCATATATGTCTAAAAAATATAAAAGAAAGTAAACTTAACCTGAAAGGCCATCACAGTAAAAAAAAAAATTGACAGAAAAACAATTACCAGAGATTGTAGATATAGATTTTAAAATCAATTTGTATGTTTATCAGAACTGTGCATCGATAAACTTCTAAAGCTTTTCCAGTCTTGAAGATAATGATGAAACACTTTATCCCAAAAAAACAATAACCCAAAACAAGAAGAAAAGAACAGATGATAAAAGAGAAAGTGATCGTCACAGGTAGGGCAAGAAGACGTGCAAGACGAAGGAGGTTCGAAACCACAGCGAGTCGAAACCAGTAAGTTAAACGTGTTTGACCTAAAAACCTTGGCCTGAAAACTTGGATTTCTATAAATGCAGAAAGCATGGCGAGAAGAAAAAAAAAAAAGGGGTGCATGGATGTTTCTGAAGGTCTTCTCAGCCTTAGGTGGGGGGAAATTGGGAAGTCAAAAACGTGTAAGCACAAAGCATTAACTGCAACCAACGGGTCATTAACATCACAAGAGATGAAAAGCGAGGAGGAATAAAAAAAAAATTGCGGTTTTTCATGTGCCCACTGGCTCAGAAGTTTTTCCAAGAACTTCAAAGAACGTTGCCCTGTTGTAACAATTTATTTCTCTTCCAGTGCATCTTATTTTTATAGCAGAGTCGTGGAGTTTTACAGGTATGAAAACGCGTAGGCTAAGAGAATCCCCGCTTACTATTACGACCATTGCTGTTTGCGGTGTGACTAATACGCAAAGAAATCGAGAAATAGAGCCAGCAGTGCTCGTGGACGCATTGAACCTATACGTTACTTCCCACGTTCGAAGCCAATTTCACTCATTACATGACTCGACAGAAACCTATATCAGTTTTTTCGCTTTCGTTTTTTGTTCTTAACCATCAATGCCACTAAGCTAATGACCTTTTTCGAAATGAAAGTTCAGTATTGGGTGTTAACTTCTCTTCCACTTTATCACGTCTGATATTGCAAACATTTTAAAAGTTTTATGAGAAATTTATGAAAGACCTGGATAGCTTTCGGGGTGATACCAGCAGTTAGAACTCGAAAAAGGTAAGAAAATGTATGTTCCAAACCCAATAGCAGCTCTCTTATTCGATTAAGGAATTAAATAAGAAATCATTATCATCTTACAGTGAATGGTAGACATGAAAGTTACAGGCCTGGTTTTAACAGGTGGCACAGAAAATTTTGATTTATTTCATTCATTGACATAAAAGCATTTCTAATAGCATTCATGTTTGATTCCTTACCAAAAACTAAGAAAGTAACATGATCAATAAAAACTGTTTGGTCGTGTGAAAAGAACGCCCAATGAAAATAATTAGGATGGAGGCCACACACCAAAACAATAAATGATGTTTCATTCTCGAGTTTAACACTTTTGGAACTGAAAACATTTGGTATTATAAAGTAAGATCCAGAACTTCGAATTTCATTCCAAGTATTCTGGAATTTAATTTATAACTCTCATTCTTTTCTGCAGATTCCTTCCTTGACAAAAAACGAACGTGTCGCAATGCAGAACGCACAATCTATCCTTGAATCGCCCTGGAAAGCGGAGCGATTTCTCACTTTCGTCGAAAGAGAAAACAGCAGAACACCTGAACAAAGCACCTGAAAGGAGTGGCGTGAAAAATCACTTGCGCAAGGAGTCTTAAAAAAATCTGATTAATGGGAACTTTTATCGCCAGATTGATGTGCGGTTGATGTGACACTTGCAGTGGGATCTACAAGATCTAACCTATTTACTTCAATCGTACACCTTTCATTTCCTCGGAAAATAGCCGTTATAGCTGGCCTTGAACCCAACATCTACAGGAGAGCTCGGCTGTCTACACACTTGTCCCTAAGACGAGTTCTGAGAAGGAAAGAGCATATAATATGGACATTTTGTGGCGCCTTGAACCCTACAGGGAAGGTCCTTTTTTATTAATGCACCACTACTCAGCATTCAGAGAATTTTTGTAAGTATCCCACAAGAAGACAGTTCTCAAAGTAAGCGGGGGGATGATTGCCATGCAAGGTACAACAAGCATTCATTCACTGAGGGTTAAATGAAAAGAGAGAGTAGCTTCATTTGCATGATAAATGTGTCATCGCTCAATCGCAGAAAAAAAATCGTTGCATCATCATTAAGTTAGTTTCTGTTACATATTAACTGGTTACGGTATTCAACATGATTATTTCGATGCGTGTCAACAGACAGCCCCTGAAAATTAGTTCCAGAAGAGCTAACTAAAAAAAACCGTTTTCATTGCTAGTAAGCTTTAAGAGAGAGAAATTTAATTTAAAAAACTATTTTTTTTTGTCTAGTTTAATTTAATATTCTCTGGATGGCAGATATGTAAAAATTGCTCTTGTAACACAAAAAATTCCATATTTTACCGACATCTTGCACTTTTTTCTTTCCTTCAAATATCATTTTGATGAAAAATTGTTGGTGATTTCTAGCCCTTCATTTCAATAACATCTATCAAAAACGCTCTTGTTTCCAAGCAATGATTTAAAATCCTAGGTCATAGATAATCATTTCCGATGACAAATTCAAATGCATGGACCAATTCACTCAGCTTTGACTCATAAGCAGTCAACCGCACATAACACTTCCTAGTTCCAGGCGACATTGTTCTATTATGCCATAAAAGTAGGCCAACGAAGAAAACGACCTTTAAAATAATATTAAAAAATGCGAAAGCCAAAATTTCAAATTGTATTTTTGTTCAAGGAAATGTGGGAAATACGTACCTGAATTACTTTCATATAAAAGTAGTTTCTCGGAATGCTCAAAAAGAAAAAAAAGGAGAAACTTGCGCATACTAATCATTTATTTTCCATTCAAAGGATAAAAAGGAAGTGCACTTGTTACAAGTGCCAATCCACATTACTCACTTTTATTTATTGAAATTCGACGTCACTGAAATTCGTAACAATGATTATAAATTTCATTTTAATGATTTCGTCCTTGTATTTTTTTATAATAAAAAGGGCGTAAAGAGAAGCTCCCTTGAATTTCACTAGTGGCTTCTTTATTTATTTCTCATTGCTTCGGTTCCTAAAATATGCATAAAGAAAACCCCGAGTCTTTAACGTAAATAAGACCAAAAAACATTATGTATTTGAGTTTACAGCCCTGTTGATGTTACTTTTCTCTTGCGATTTAATTATTATACAAGGCTGGACTTTTAAAATGTTTCAAATAAAAGGATACGAAAATTTTATTCCATCAGACTTAATTAAGCCTTTAATTTTTATTGAAATCCTTAATTTATTAATTAAAAAGATCCAATGGAATTATGACACAGAATTAGTATAACGAATATATACTTTCTTTTGTGATTTAAGAAATATAGAGTGTGGGAAATATCAAAAGTGAAAAGTTGCGCCAAAATTGAAACATATCACATTTAATTAAAATATTTATTTTTTAATTAAAATCCTTTATTAAAGCATTTAATTTATATTAAATGTCTCAATTTATAGACAATCAAAAAGATCCGATTGGAGTTATGATAAACAATTAGTAAAATGATGTATTCCAAATTTGATCTTAAAATTATTTCAATAAAAAAAGCAAATATATATCTATAAATCTTATTTTAATTTATCGTGATTCATTAAATATTTCTGAAAATAGCCACCAAATAATAAAAACGTCATGCACACAACGATAAAAAAAATCACTTTACCAGGCATTTCTCTTTCACTGCTTTCTTATTCAACACAAAAGTAAATAAATATATATTAAGCAAACAAATGCGTTTAAAAATTTGTTTTGGCAAATAGTAGTTTTGAAAGTTGACATCATAAGGTACCCAACAATTTCGAAAAACATTTTCTCCCCCAAAAGCAAACACCAGTGAGGGGCGTTAAGAGCAACAAACAGTGCGCTCACTTGTGTTTTGGCATCCCCTGAGATCCAGGATGTCGATGATGCACTCCACATGTCGGATCTTCTCGGAATAAGGCATGCTGTCGGGAAGTCGCAAAAGGGCGGAATACTGCAAAGAAGACAAAATGATGCATTAGTGTCATGTTCAGTTACAACAGGCACATAATAAAAACAGAAGATTTAAAAATAGATGCAATAGAACCTCGATTATCCGAGGTTCTATCAATCTTTTTTAATCGAAATCTTTTTTAAGCGAGATGTCACCAGAAATTCGAAACGTGTTTTTCATTTTGTTTAATGAAACCAACGAATTTTTCAAAAGTTAGTAATAGATCGTTATGGGCAAACGATCTTTCATAACTCGAGAATTTACAATTTGGGGGGGGGGGGTACAAGAACAGTTCCAGCAAATTCAACAATTCCAATAATTCATAGGGGGGGTGGCAATGAAATTTAGTTTAGTCATATTAACGTTCCGTTTTTAAAACAAGACTAGGGCTATTTTGGGACGGGTCTCGTAATTTTGAATCGCGGTCAGATGACGAAGACGACACCTGAGATGATTGTAAATGTACCAGAAAGTTATGGGTTGTTATGAGAGAATTACTCTTAAGGCATCATTGGGGGAAATGCTAAAGAAACAACGAAAATCAAGAAGGTTCTTAATTCTATATATATAAATTATTTCATAAATAATAAAGAAATTTGGTGAAATATTATTACATGGTAATGCAACCTTGCGGAGTTATTTTTTTACAAATTCAAAGAAATTCTAAAAATCCATATCGAAAGAAAGGAAATCCCGATTTAAATATTTTATCTCTGTTAGCTGATTTTTTAAAATTAATATTCGAGCTGATAATCTGGCCTAGAAAACAGTCACTGACATTCTTCTGCATTTAAGAATTTTTTTAAGCCAATTTCTATTATCTAATTACACATGGTAACATAACATCTTAAAACTGAACTACTTACTATAGGTGAGAAAATTTTATTCATGAATATTTAATTGCATCATATAAGCATGCTATTTAATTTTTTTGCTTTTAAAAAGAAGACTATGTCCTTTAAAAATCGCCAATGCAATACACATGACTGGAAAAGTAACAAAGGAGTTTCGATTTATAAAGATTTATTTATTGCCTTTTATAAGAATTCAGAATTTTCTATGTGTTAGCAATTTGCAACTGTTAAATAATTATTTCTTTTTATCATAGAATAACCATGAACTTTAAAATTGTTTTAAAGTTAAAAATAAATATCTTTTAACTCTTTCTTTTTTTCTTTTATAGCTTAATTTAAGACAGCTGACCTCTGTCCTTTTCACTATCTCACTCTTTACAGTATTGCAACACAATGGTAGTATTTCTTTTAAGGAGATCTCACTGAGGAAACCACACCAGTGCCGTTTCCGTTTGAGAGTGTGAAAAGCCAGCGTCATGCTACGCAAGTCAAGAACATTGCTCTCTGTGTTAGGATGCCATGCATCGTAAATTGCGCGACGCCTTCACTTCTAATTGGTAAACGTGTTACTAGGATTTTTTCTTCTTACATCCTTTTTCATTTTGTTTTTAGTCAATTAGGCAACTCAGTGTTACTAATGGCTATCGTAAAATAAAAAAAAAAGGGATGTCTCGTGGCCCTACAATGAAAAGCCGTATCATTGCTTTCCCCTAGATCCCAACCCTTGTTCTTTTAGGTTCCACTAACTGAATCTTAAAAAGGGAACCAGTTTACAGCTGTCATATTGAGGAAAACTTACTTTACTTTTTTTTTCACGGTAGAGACCAAAGACAGAGAAAATTTTCTTATTTAATTTGCTTTTCTATGCACCTTCTCCCCCCCCCCCTTTTTTTCCTTCTCTTCTCCCTCCCCATTGCTTCCATTGCGTCGCTTTCTTTTCTCAGTGGCGTCAGGGAGTCGCGGCTATTCCATAAATCCCTGCCCGTTTTTTGACCACTGACCCAAACGAGTGTATTCATACTCCACAAGAAACGTCGGATTCGTTCTGGAGGATTGTACTGAGTGCGGCCTTGAAAGAGCGAGCGCATATCTCGACCTTTTCTGGGCTATTGTTTCCCCCCGCGTAACCAAGGCATGACGTGCGAGAGGAACTCATAAAAAGAACGGTTTCTCCGGCACATGAAATGCTGATGACTTTATTTCTCTAATAACACGCTGATCTTATAAAAAGTAGCATTCGCTGTTTTTATGTCTCTATTTTTATAAGCTCCACACAGAACTTATTATCATTAATGATGAATATTAAGAATCAGAATTAAAATATAAAAGAGCAATATAAATCCATTTTTACAGAGAATTATATAACTGCTATTCGAGGTTAAATAAAAAGACCTTGGATTTAACCCATTCACTGCCAGAGAAATTTATAAACACTTAAGTTTACAGCAGTTTCCTACGAGATATCTCGTAAATGGCAGTGAATGGGTTTAAAAAAGAAGCAGTCATATGGATTCCTTTTTTAAATTATAATTAATTTAGTTCTGGGGAAAGGTTAAAATACCATAATGCGTATCAATGATGGTAATAATTATTTTAAAATCTAAACCAAGACAGAAAAGAAACAAAAGAAAATTAGAATTCCCCATAGAAACTCAGAAGTCATAAAACTTATACAATCTTTTGAGGTTTATTTTGAGAATCTAAAGCAATAACCTTTGTAAGGTCCGATTTCAGTAATAAATATTACTTATTTCGATATATTTAGAAGCCCAATGGCGTACCAACACATAGGTCAGAGGTTCGATCTTCGGGCTGGGTAAGGTCGACTCAACCTTTTATCCCTTCAGCGGGTCGATATCAAGAATGCTTGGGAACTAAACACAAGGGGTTCCGCGTCAGGCTGACCACCTAACCATGACATATGCATTGCGCCCCAGCGCTCTCGGTCAAGAAAGCAGATATGGACACTGTAGGTCTTGACCAACATGGGCTGTCGTGCCACTGAGTTCAATTTCTTTTTTTAGTATTTCAATATATTTAAAATATACTCACATTTTTTGCCTAGAAAAGATAGATTGTATGAGATATTATCACTAAATTTCTAATTCAGAGGAGGGGGAGAATATTATTTTACTATATAAGGAAAAAGTTATTGTAGCAGTTACATTACTCTATCTTTTCTTTTGTATAATAGATGGTGATACCTGATTAGGTACAAATCCCATAGTGCATTGCGATTATTATTAAAATGAGATGAGAGAATGTTCTGTTAAGATGACGCGTTAATGTCTTGTCTTTATGTTTATTTTTTGTGAAATGTGATCCTTAAAGAAATGTTCCAAAAACATACGTCCTCTTGCTTCCACTACACGGATCATAGTGATCTTCATTCCACCACATCATTAATTTCATGAGTTTTTATGGATGTTAGATAATTAAAATGTATCCTAAACCAGAAACAATAGCCATTTAATGAATAAATTATTTACCCTTTAGAAGAGAAGAAACAAAATCGCCTAAAAGAATTTCTAAACTTTATACCCAAATTTATTACATAATCTTTAACTGCACTTTACTGTACTGTAGAAAAATTTAAGAATAATGAAACAAAAAAATTTAAATTATTACACACACACACACACACACACACACACACATATATATATATAGTAAGAGCAAGTTATCTTCTTTAACAAATGTTAGCATATACATAAAAATTCAGGAAATTTTCTTTTAATATTCGTAAAACTGTATTTACTATCATGCCGATATAGAACATAATAACCGAATATTGTTCATCGAAACACGCAAATAAAGAAGAAAAAAATTATAGAAACTGTAGGAAAAAAAAAATGACAAGGACAACAAAAGGATTCTTTCCCAAGTAGCATCTCTAAGAACCCTTTGCGGTCGGAGCAAACTACTTCTCGACAGAACAATTACCGGCAAGCACATCTGAAAGGACGCCATTGCAATGTCATTTCACAGAATGCAACAACAAAAAAAAGGCATAAAGCTACAATAAACCTGCCATTTTTTTCAGCTTGCTTTCTAATAAAACACATCAACTTTTGTAAGTCAGTAGAACTTGGCAAAATGTATATGTCTATATTTTTGCGAAGACATCTTATTTTACGGAAATCGAGGTAACAATAGGCGGCATACAACAGACAGAAAGAAGGTAACGACGCGTTTTCTTTATAAAATTTAAATTCAAAATTCCATAAAATTGCTCTTCCTTCCTACTCGTCTTCATTTTTATTTCTACCTTTTTTTAATTATGCTTAAACTAATAAAAAGCCAAATTTGTTGAATTTTACAATTTAAGGTTGGTTCTTATTTTCCCTTAGTGTAACAGCATGATATAACAATTATTTATAACGATTGATACAAAAGGTTGATTGGTATATAAAAACTATCTGAAGATTCACAACAATCCAAAAAATATTAGCATTAAAGAGGTTAAATCTTAATGTTTTATTGATACAGTCTAAGAAGTAAAGAAAAGAAGATTGAAAGCCTAAGTCTAGAAAATCGTTCTACAGATACAATATCTTTAGAAAACACGATGAAAAAGTTTAATAACATAAGACAATGTGTAATGTTAATGCATTTTCCAACCATTTATTGATCTGAATATTAGTAAATACTCACTACCATCAATGATCAATACCGTAATCAATACAATAAATTGGTCTTGTTTAAATTGTTTAAAAAATATGCAACATGACTTGCAGGTAAGATAAAAAAAAATAGCAAAACACTGCCTGCTTATCATTGTTTAAACAAGATATATACACGGACGGAATTCAACTATCATAACAGTCTATTTTCTATCAAACCCGCAAAGACTTTAGTACTGAGATTTTAGCACAGTACCATTATCATCGCAGCTACTCAAATGTGCAGACAGTCGAGATAACCACCGAGAATTAATTTTAAGAAGGGAAGTCGTACATTAAGGAGCTATTTCCATGTAGTACTTGCTCACTGGGCACGAAGTAAAAAGAAAAGAAAACTCAAAAAAGGATGTAGAAAGAGGGGGAGGGGGTCCACATTTGCATCAAAAAAACAAAAGAAGTGCACGGGACAAGAAGTGCTCTGCATACTAATTGTATCAAATTCTGACGCAAGAAGATGGTATTAACATTGACCTTGTCCAGGCTGTACGAAACACAGGCCGACACGTAACCATATTTCAAACGGATATTCTCATCAGATTAAGTGGGACTCGGAGACAGAACTGAGTGACCGATCGCCTGCATTTTCCATGCAGGACTAGACCACTGGTATTCTTTTTTTTTCTCTCTCTCCCAAGTACAAGTACGCACACCTTAGTAACGAAATTCTGGACAATGTTGTTTTTGGCCGCCATCCAAAGGGAACAGTCTGCCCCGTCTTTTTTACCCATCACGTGCTTCGTTCCCCAACTGCTACAGAGTATAAGCATTTTGATTGATGACTAGCGTGGTTGTACGGCAATTTCAGTTATTAAATGTTACCGGTCCAATTTATGTTTGGTGAGGATATGTGTGTGTTCTTTTCTTCTTTCTTCGGCACTTTTTAAGGTCAAGGGAATCTGTCCCCGGTGAATTTGGAACGTTTCGGACAAAAAAATATATAGAGCAAAAGTAAAAAGAAAATAAAAAAAAAATTTAATGTAAAATTATTCTGTGATTTACAGAATATTTATAACATAAGAAACTATGGTGGAATTATAGTAAAAAAAATGTTAAGTGCAAGTGTAAAACTAGGGAATAAATACATGATACATTTTTAGCATTTAATTGAGTGGTTCATGATCATGATAAAAATAGATAAAAAGAAAGAAAACAATGTGCCAACTCTTTAACAAATAATCAAATTCTGGAAGTCAAAATAATCAGAATATCAGAATTCAAATAATCAGAAATTCCATGACTACGTGCATAATGACTAACTGAGTTATAAACAATACAAATAATATAAAATGAATTTGATTGTAACTTATAAAAGTTTTCGTTTGATGTAAATCAACACAATCTTTTTAAAGAAGTAAATAAATTATAATATAAAAGTAAACATTGCTTCAAAAGTTGGAAATTTGTTCAATGAATAGAAAAAATAAAATGTGAAAATCATATATATATAAAAAAGAAAAGAATGTGTTTTGAATAATTAATAATTCAAATGATCAGAAATTCTAAAGACTTCCATTTACGAAAGAATTAAATGTAAATTATTTTGCTAACAATATTCAAAACTTGAGAAGGTCGTTGAAGACAATCAACAAAGGCTTGCACTCACTGAACTCAATACGGGCCCAACCCAATGTGGGTTAAAGAGAATGAAAATTGCAACTAAAAAAATTCGATTAACTCTTCCCAGCCTTCACCTTATGCGCCAATAATCCATCACACTTTATTCTTCAAAAAAAAAAAAAAAAAAATTAGCAACCATCAACTATTCTCATAGACGTAGTAAAATTAACCACGCCCACCTTCACTGCATCAGATACTAAGGAAAGGTCTGCGCATCTTTTTTGTTTCGAAACTATTGAAGTTATACCTTTGGGCACGTTCACGATAAACATCATGACTATGTAATTAACATCTTTTGGGCATAATTAACACTTCTTGGTCGAAAGTAAGGTTCGAACCACAGAATTGGACATAAAATTAAGACTTATTAAACATAAATTCAATCTCTTGAAAGACTATAGATTGACCGAAGTACTTTAAACAAATGAGATACTCAAATTTCTTTATCATCATTTACGACCTACTCATCAGAATTTAGACTCTGTCTCAACATTGGCATTGAGAAAAATAATATGTACAATGCCAACAAATATATTTAGTTTATGTCTTTTCAATAAATTACTGGTAATTACCATCTATAAAACAATGCATCGGAAAAGGGAAATCTTATGTTTTTTCCCTACTATACTTCATAGGAAATTCCATCGAATAACAAACAAAAGAGTGATGCAGTAAACAATGTTAGCAAACTATTTAATGATCCTCATACCACATTAAATCACAATTTATGATCTTACTCAGGGTAACACACACTATTTAAAACAAAACAAACCAAAAAATAAAGACAGGAAGACTAGGAAATCTGAATCGAAAACAAAGAAAGATAAGAGCGGATGAAATATTAAAATCTTTATTTTTGTGATCTCTTTCGTTGTTATTTCCTTTACTATTTACAGAGACACACACTAACCGGAGAGCGAAATGAAATTTTACCTAACTACGTAATCTCCTCGAGGCATGGAAAACTAGTTTGGCAGCAAGCCGAGCACAGAAACAAGATTATGACTGGCAACAAACTACTGACACGGAGCGATTCTTTAAATTATTTGCTTTTACAACATCCAATGAGATTTTAATTTAGTCCAGGAGGGAAGAAATCAAACCTTCACATCAACAAAGCACTCGTCAGGAAGTTAAAAGAGGACTTGCTAACTATTCTTCGATTGTTTGTTTTTTAATAATTTAAATGTGCGTGTAGAAAAAAAAAAGAAGAAATTTGACAGATTTAATTTAAAAAGGTTATCAACCGTGGAACTATTTAAGCCTGAACCTCACGCTGTATTTTTAAAAATGTATTTAAGTAAATCGTCTTTAAATTTTTATATGCACCCCAGTATGGACCTATGACCTGACTCACTTGAAAACATTGTTAAAATTTTATTTTTGTTATTAAATTATAACCCCGAAACTAATAAAGAGTTTTCAATAAAAATACTTGTTATACTACTTTTTACAAGTTGATCCAAGTTTTACGTTCATTTGGGCCATAAAAAAAAGTTGATCCAAGTCTAACGTTCATTTGGGCCATAATTTACTTAATAAAACATTTATTTGATATTTATTTGAAACTGCTTTCAGTAGAAGATTACAGCTTTGAAGCAAACAATGAAGTTCGCTGTGTTGCAGTTTACTTTCTCACATTGTGCACTCTCTATCAAAAGTGAGAGATCTATTACAGTGTTGAAATCACACAATTTTCCGCTGTGAACTTTTTTGTCCTTTATCTATTTTTTTTACTCTGCCATCTGAAATTTTTGCCTCGTGTTTCCGGTACAGTATCAATGACCATTGTCGAAGGACATACGTCTCCATCGACTAAGGAATGGACCATGGGTCAACGACCTAGCGGTCACCTGTCAAGGGATAAAAAAAACCACACTCGGCAACGATGGCACAACAAGGGTAACAACAGCACAATAACAACAAGGTCCCTCACTATCACAGTGTCCCCGACAATGGCAGACACCCCCCATCCCTCTTGGGCGACAAAAGGGGGAGGAATTCCCTTCCTTTTCGACCAAAACTTTCTCCAGACATCCCCCGGTACAAGAAAAGGAATAAGAGATGGGGGAGAGCAATGGTAATAATAATAAAAGAATCAAAAACAGAATCCAGAAAATTACATCCCACAAAGGAATGCCTTCCTCTCACTTTCGGTCTAAGGTCACGAGGCTAGACTAACCCCTCACCCGCCCGACGAACAGTACTGGTAAAAGTTAGAAAATCACCTGTTATGAGGATTTCTAAAAATAACCGTAAGTGCAAGGTCCATTTTTTTTTCCGCAAAGCAAGGGCGTTTCGGATCCTCTTTTTTTCTCTCTCGTTTTCTGATTTCTTTTTCTTTTCATGCTTATTTTTTCCTTCTTCTTCTTCTTCCCTGTTTTGTTGCTTTTCTTTGCAACGGCATATTACGGGAGAAAGTTGGCATAATCTTTCTCTCTATTTTTTTCCGCGATGAACCGCTATTTATAAATACATACAAAATAAACATAACAGTACGTCTCGTCAAGCAAAGAACTCTGTAGGGGGCGAAAACAGAAAACGTGGAATTTCCGGCTATTTGGATCGGACAGAAACAAGGTGTCGGATTGGATGTTCCCCGACAGCGATGACAAATTGCCTTGTATACAGGAAGAAGACCGACAGCCGGTCAGAGATTTATTTCTTTATAGCATCGAACAAGCAGAATGAATCCTGTAAAAGTGTAATGAACTTACTATGAGAGTCTGTCTGAGGGTGAGGTCTGTGAAGAAGACGTCTTGTTGGAGGACATAGCAGATCTTTCTTCTCAATTGCTTGTTGAGTTCCTCTCCATTCATAGTCACAATTCCGCTGTCCATAGGGGTTCGTCCTCCAATAGCATTAAGCAATGTAGTCTTTCCAGAACCTGGAAAGAAGCAAATGTTTTAAACAAATGTAATATTGTATAAGAAATTGAAGCTTTAGAGATTTGAAAAATATTAGGGAAAAACTTCAGTAGAAATAAAAACGATTCCGATTTGACAGCACATCTGCAAGTTGCACCATAGCCGAGAGCAACATAATCAGGATACGTTGATATGCCTCAGGGGCGTAATAATTTTCACATTCCCTCTACCTTTTAAAACATCCCCCTAGCCAGAAACATATCTTCAAACTCATCTTGCGCAAATGAAAGGCACTTAATATTGCTATATTTTAAATGTAGTAAACAAATTCGTGTTTTAACATAGCCTTGTGATTGCAGCACAAAGCAACCTTCACCATCAAACACCATGACATGACTCGAATGGCAACAAATTTAATAAAAGTAGTTTCAAAATTCACCTTTATTCGGCAATTTTTTTATCTATTTAATTATTTTCCACTTTTTAATTTATTTGTAATTTATTATTATTAATAGAATGGACTCTTCAAAGCTTTCTTTATGAAACTCACTTATAGAGGGCGCCATTCGTATAAATTCAAAATTAAATTTATTAATCGATTCTTTTTTACATTAAAGTAGAGTGATGTTATGGAGAACAGGCATGTACACAAAAATTACAAAATTCTAGTACAGCGGAAATGAATGACAGATAAATTTCGAAATTCTGTCTTTATAAATACGAAACAAATCAAGTTAAATAAAAGTGTTTCATTACCACTTGGCCCCATGATAGCCAGTAATTCTCCAGGTCGAACCATTCCACTGACATCCCTGAGAATGGATTTACCTTCATAGGAGACGCACACATCTTTAAAGAGCAGTTCCACCGGCTTTTGTCTGCCAGTGGGGCTGTTGCTGCCTTCTCCAGAACCATTTAGTTGTCCTAATGATTCTTCTGGTTTCAATCTATAAAAAAAAAATGCATACATAAGTCTTGGAAAAATAATATTATTCATTTATAAAAGAATTGAAAAAAATTATTGAAATTACACAAATATGGTTATTTAAAGACGTAAGTATTTTATTGAATAAAATATACAAATTGTTAAGAAATTAAAAGAATTAAGGAAACATATAAGAGGAAAATTGCGCATACTGCTTTTGAATATTAATGCATAAGAGTGCAAACCAGTTTATGCTTATTTTCCTAAATGTTTCACTTTCTTTTGGATTAAAAGTGATCTCTAGATTACTTGGGCTCCAGTGTACCATAAAATCCTTAAATGGAAGACAAAGAGCGAAGTAATATATTTTAGAGCGTGGGTTTCAAGAAGTAAATGTAAAAAGGCGAGCGAATAAGTTGACAGCAAATCAGCTAAATTACCGATGTGAAGCAATGAACAAGAAAATGAATATGAGCATGCTGATTCAATAAATCAGTCATGACATCACAAAGACAAAGAGCCGGGAAGAGTGACGTCAAACCAAAGCAAGTATTCTACGGGCTATTAGTTCAGGGCATTATGTGATGAAAGCAAATGACTTTTTTTGATTATTTAATTCAATAGTTTTCAAAACTGTGTCATAAAAAGGGGAACTACTTACACTTCTGTTCAATAACTAATTAAATAGATACAGTCGTTAAAAAACTATTAAAATGAAAAATATAATAATTTATTGCTAATATATGTCATTGCTTCATTATGGTTGGAAACTAATAATTAGAATGGAAACACTTTCCAATTATATATTTAGCACGTACACCTGACATTTTTCTCTTAAAACGCATACATAGAAAAATGTAGTTCTATAATTTAAAATTATTTAATTCCTATAATGTATTTAGTAATTGTTTTATGATGTATGATCTCTCTGACACATGCAAAGAATTTTGATTGCTAGAAATGTGTATGGAGAATGTATGATTACATACAGTACATATATATATATATATATATATATATTCCTTAAAAGTATAAATTTTGAAACTTATTCCTGAAAAAGTATTCTTAGCTTTACAAATAAAATTTCATACGTGTTCCAGTTTCTAACAAGATTCAGAATGTCGAGGTCATTCCAACAGCACAGAAACAATAATCTTAAAAATGAGATTTTTATAACGTAACAATCGTATCACCATGTAGCCTATTTCATCTGCAACACTCCTACAAGGACATACCAGGGGGGAAAAAATCGATTTCATGGTATGGTGGTCATTTTTTTTTTTTTTTTTGAAAGGGAAGAGCGCGAAAAAAAAATATTTCAAGTGTGAGTCACGTATTCAAAGAATGAAACATATATATATATATAAAAAGCGGGACACGATTCTGTCGTGTCGCATAAAGGTGGCGGTAGAAAGGGGAAACGCAGCGCTACTTGTTTGGGAGAAATAAAAAACTAGGTTAAGTTACCGAGCAGCGAAAGTAAAACTGAGAACAACCATTAAGATACCCGAAGGGGGAAAAAATTTATCAGTGAAAGAATAATATCAAAAGGGGAAAAACTAAAAAAAAAAGTCTATACTTCATATCCATTTCGGGGGCTTTGTACAGATTAATTAATGCTAAAAGAAAAAAGATAAATGGCAAACATTCCGCTAGAATGAATTAAAAATGACTTTCATTAGAAGAGCAGGTAGATATGAAATATCATTTTTATATATGTAAATTATGATGTAATATTTTGCAATTAATAATAACACAAATAGGAATTTTAACATAAATTATTGCACCAGAGGCATAATATCTTTCCCCCCTGATCATATCCAATTGTAAAATATGATAAAAAGTTGTAATTGTTTGTGGCGCTCTAACGATTTGTTTCGCAATACAGCGATGTCTTTGTTGTTTATAATTCGTTAGGGTTGCTATCGAAATTTTACAATTGTACAGTCAGGATTTAGCCACTTTTTACCATCACTAAGGTATATTATTATAATAGTAAACTCCAATAAGTGTAGTTTGTAAAGAAAAATTGAATTAATTTCAACATGTTGAATAAAAAAATCATTTGTATTGCAATAATTAATAGTAAAAAACAGTGAGTTATAATTTTGTTCAAAATATTTAAAAAAAAAAAAAAGCAGTTATATCAAGAGTTCTTAAATTTGCTCTATTTGCAATTCCATTGCATCTACGAAATTCTTGTTACGAGCAAGAATTTATTTTTTTATGTCAACAAATGCATATTAAGAAAATACGATAAAATGAGTAAACTATTGACCAAAGATACACATATAGAAAGTTAGTTTGAAATTTCAAGAATATTATTCAGATAATCATAAAATGAGTCACCCATTTTGCCAGGTAAATCTGAAGGATCTGACAGACGTACAGGTAAAATACGAATCCACAGGGGGTAAGGACCCATGGTTTAAAACCCTGAGGTAAGCCTCAAAATGTATATTTGGTTGATGATGCCATTACATATTAACGCCCATACAACCAATTTGTGGTGATGCTCTGTTCTAAAAACCACAGCAATGAAGCGATGAGAGAAGAGAAAGTGCTCTATAATTAGCGTAAGATTAAGTAATACTTAACCACAACGGTCCCATGGATTTTGGGCTATTTCAAAGACAGCATTCAAAACCGTTATAATTACTTCAAATGATATGTCAAATCAAGAAAGCCTTCACATAAGAAGGTCTCAAAAGATTTAAAAGAAAAAATTTAACACACTTTAAACAATCCTTTCAAGGAATTTTTTTTCCCCTAATTTTTGGAAAAGGCTATCACATATCGCAAGCTTAATGCAGCTTGAAAATATAATCACATGTTCCAATATCCTTTCTCCAATTAAGGCAGGGAAAAAAAAGTTAAGAATTTTGTCGGTTTCAGAAATTCCGAAGAGTGGAAAATGTTGCGATTGAGTGGTAATTTTTTTTCTTGGTGGCGACGAGAAAAATGAACCGCTGCGCGATATTGACATAACGGATTGAACACAAGGTTGCATTTATCATAAAGAAGAGAAAAGAAATCGAGGACTGTCAGAGAGAAAGGAGGTTAACTGTTCATGTAATCACGAACTTAATAACTTTTCGCCAAGGTCGAATGGATCTGCGGTAAAAGCATTACATTTATGAACATGCAGCAAATAGTGCAATTTGGTGAACGACGCAAATGATGACTGTAGAAATAAAAAAAGTTATTAAGAAATCGAATAAATATATTGCAAAACAGATAAAGGTAAACAGCATCATTAGACTTGTTTACAACATTCCACCAAGAATTTATTGAGAACTTATTGAAAAATCATATAAAAAAATCGTTTGAATTATATTTCAAAACGGGGGTAAAAATAAAAATTGTTTCAGCAATTAACAAACACCACATGATGTATAATATTAATTTACTATTGTAACCCAATAAATAATATGGAGGAAAAAAAATATTTTTTTAAGCAATCTAAAAACTCTTTACGTAATTTCACCTTATTGGGGATTTGATAGAGTTGGTTAAATAACCCGGTGATAATATTTTATATCAGGAATAATATTTTACATCATGAACTTTTTAACAAGTAACAAAAGGGAAATTTTATCTAAAAAATATTGGCAAACTCTAAAAGAAAAACTATATTTTGGAACAATAAAGAATTTTTTCTCATTACAATTCATTGCTGACTACTTTATTACAATTAATATATATATATATATATATATATATATATAAGATCGAAAGATCCAAATAATATGAATAGCTACCATTATTAACAATATTAAAAACCATTATTATAATGGCTGGCAGTTAAATACCAACGCAATAATAGTAGTTATTATCATCGCAATAATACTAGTTTGTAGTTCTAGAAAATTTTTACAACAATATCTCAGTTGCTGCTACTTCAGAGGAAGCTTTTGCTCATCAGCT
This sequence comes from Argiope aurantia, assembly GCA_026543865.1. Lineage (NCBI taxonomy): Eukaryota > Metazoa > Arthropoda > Arachnida > Araneae > Araneidae > Argiope > Argiope aurantia. Next base: position 68,654 of record JAPMOR010046007.1, on the reverse strand, counting down.
GGTTAAACGAATTTCGTAACTGAAACATAAAACATCTAGTCATGTAATAAGTCATTGCAATAATAACAATGATTCTAGTAAATTCTTTTACATCAATATCTGAGCCGCTACTTCAGTGAGTACTTGTTCACCAACTCTTTCTAATGAATTTCACAACAGGAACAGAAACGTTTAACCGTAGGATAAAATTTTAAAAATATATGTTTCTTTCACAAAATCTTGCAATAATCAAGCTGTGTTCACACTCGAACTGTATTAAAAAAACAATTGAAAGTGCGAAGACCGAATAGGAAAATGGTTAAATGGTGTATGCTGCTGTTATTTCAGTAGGAACTTATTCATCATCTGATTTTTTCGCAAAAGGAATACAATCATCTAGCCATAGAATAAGTTTTTTTTAAAATTGTGTTTAGTTTCAGTTACTTTCACAAAATCTTTCTAGAATCAGGTTCCATTCATAATTGAAAGAATCTTTAGAAAAAAAGCACTGAAATTGAAAAGATAGAATATGAAAATGGTTAAATGGAGTATGCTGCTGTTATTTCAATAAAAACTTGTTCACCAACTAACTCTTTCGCAAAAGGAATAGAAACATTTAATTTTTAACATTGAATAAATGTTTAAAAATGTAATTTCAGATTGGCTTCTTTCAAAAAACTCTTTCTAGAATCAGGTTCCATCCCTGATCAAGCTTCATTAAAAAAAAAAAAAAAAAAAAAAAAAACCCTGAAATTGCAAAGATCGAATATGATTATGGTTAAATGGAATATGTTGCTGTTACTTCAGTAGGAATTTGTTCACCAACTAATTTCTTCGCAAAAGGAATAGAAACATCTAATCATAGAATAAATGTTTAAAAATATGTTTTTAAATTGGTTTCTTTCAAGAAAATCTTTCTAGAATCAGGTTCCATTCGTAATCGAACTTCATTAAAAAATCACCTAAACTGCAGAAAGCCGAGAGTGGAAAAAATGTCTCATTGATCAGTTCTCCTCGAAACAATGGATACAGAGATGTAATGCAACGGCATCGCATAGTTCGTATACTCAGGCAGCTGTAAACACGGGTAGTTCGGTTTTTTGCCCGCGTTTTATGTTTGAGCACGAAACCCTAACTCAATAAAAGGACGGAGACATCTGTGTAATAATAACTTACCATTCACTGTTTCAAGGTCACATTTCAATCATCTGCGTTTGACTGTATGTGAACGACCTAATATACTTAAGACTTTTTTTTAATAATTTTTTTTTTTCCTATCTTGTCTTTTTATTCTTAAAAAACAAGTATGAGAAAAACAAGTCAGGTGGTATCCCACGTGACAAAGAAATCAGAAGTGAATTCAGTGGGAATATCTAATTTAGAGACAAGTTCTTTTTTCTTTCTTGGTTCTTTCTATATTAACTAGTTTTTAACTTGCTTTAACATTGTAATTTAAAATATTGCTCGCTTGCTGCAACATATTTATTATTACGCTTACTTTGCAGGTGCATTTTTCAGTACGTTATCAGCAGCAAAATGCAGATAATTTTATAAGAAAAGAAAAATTGAAGGTGGCACTTTGCATTTTTTGAAGTGGAAATAATCTATGAATATGACTTTTGGCGCAATCGTCATTTTGATCAATTTTCAGAAAACGGGGGGGGGGGACTCACGTTCTTCAAATAGCATTGTATTTTTGGAAAAGTAAAAGCTGTTAAAATGACAAGGTATATATTTCAAAGATATAAAATTAAATGAAACAAGAAATAAAAGTGTCTGAAGAATCCATGTTAAATTTTGGCGAGTCTACGAATCAGTATTTAACAGGAATCTATAAATAATCTGGCTAAACGAAAATATCAAATAAATTAATATTCAAGTTCCGAAGCAGTTTTGATTTTATATTATTTCATATTAAATGTTAAAAGCCAACTCTGCCTATCACAAAAATTCCAATAAATATCAATGAATTCTGACCAAATATATTTCTGCGCAGTTGATTATTTGTAAATGCCCAAATAATCAACTGCGCAGAAGTTACTTGAAGCATTGATTACTTTACAGTAATTTCTGTTTCTTTCATTTGTCTGGACAAACATGCACCTATCTTCAATAAGCAACAATCATCAGAATAAATTAAGACGTTCGTTCACATCTTATGAGAGAAAGGTCTTTTGTCTCATACTTGTGGCGACAACAGGAACTCTGTGTTCGGTAAAAGAGTCATAAAATTTCTAATCCTCTTATTATACTACTTCTACTTTTATGGATGGATGGCGTTTTATAACAAGCGAAAGTAGCATAGAAATCCATTTGCTTATTTTCAGTGGAGGCATTAAAATTCTCGTGCTGGTTAAATACGCCACAGCTTACCGGTAGCAAAAAAAAGATTTTGATAAATTAACACATTGGATAAATAGTTTGCTTTTGAATGCCTTCACGTCTAGTTTAAGTGACTATTACGTCATATGGTTTGAACTTTAACCTAAGTAAAGTGGGAAAAAAGTTACCGTATAGAGGAAAAATTTAACCTGGAAACGAGTGAATCAAAATAAGTAAAAAGCATTTAATTGCCATTAGTTGTAATTTAAATAAGAAAATTTTTTGATAAAAATACAATGTTTTTTGATAAAAAAAAATACAAGTTAATGTTCATAGATTTAATATCATGAACTTTTCTCATCACTGTAGACTTGAATATTATCTAGAAATATTTTTATTCATTTAATATTAATATTTATTTAAAAATCACCGTTGTTTCTGTACATCTACAAAAGCAAAAATAAACTAATACAAAGTATCAAAGTATACTGTTTGAATTTATTCGCAAACACCAACCATCATTAGTTGCGCATTAGTTTCGCGAGAACTGGCGTAAGCATCGATCAGAAATGCAACGTCATTTGTTGCCACCCGAATTGTCTGAATTTAATGATCACGTCTCTAACGATTAGTGCCTGTGAAAAGAACTGCTTTTAACGGCGCTTCGCATTAAAAATAAGCCAAACGATAAGAACAAGCGAGTGATCGGGTGTCCCAGTTGTTGCACGGACGGATAAAAGCGAGACCACGGCCAATCCGCATAGACAGCGGATGTCCATTTCCGAGGTCAACGACCCAGATGCATTGCTAAGCGAAGGGAATAGGTGAAAGTGGTAAGGAAGAAACGCTGTTTCGGTGGAGAATTAAAATTAGGTGAGCGCTTTTTCTTGTGCCTTCTAGAACGGGTTGAATTAGAGCGATCGTTCTCTGCGGTTTGCACTGCTTTCCCTCTCTTGCTGTTTGTTTAATACCTCGCCTAGTTTGTATAATTCCTGGTTATCTTTGTTGTTAAGCGTTATAATCCATGCTAAATAACAAGGGATTGTGTAATGCGAGCAGAATTATAACCTTTTTGTTATGAATAACTACTTTGATCTAGACTTATATAAGTTCGAGGAAGTTCATAGCTCCTTTAATGAATGGAAGTTGTTAACTGTTTCGAGAAATACGATTAGCAAATTGCCTAATTTATTTGACACATAAATAGATCCGGCTTTTCATAATAGCCAGTGAAAATTCATCTTATGTATTCGTATTATTATTTAAATGCATGTATGAATTCTTTATATATAACTTGCATTGTATTTGAATGAGATTTGTTACATATAATTTGACAATTGGATCAAAATACAAGAATAAATTAAATAGAATGATACATAAATAGATTAGATGGTCATTCTTATAAAAGTTGAATATAAAGCAATAATTTTAAACAGACAGTAAACTATTATTCATGGTTATTTCCAAAAATGAATTTGAATTATTTCCTTAAAAAGAGGTTCTATAAAATGAGTTATTAAAAGCTGATATAACAATGAAACCATCATCCAAAAATATAAAATCATATTTCACAATTTGTTATATGAGGAACGACAGATAAATAAAAACGGTAAACCCAAATTAATTCAAAGTCTCCTCTAATAGCGACATAAAAATAATTTCTCAGCATTATACCCTTTCTATAATAATGTTAGCAAATTATAAAAATTTGTATTTTGCTATAACACCAACGCCATTTAGGCAGTTGTTTTGCAAAAAATAACAAGAATGTCAGATTTGCTGCAACCACAAGCTTGTTTAATAGTCGGATATCTTAATTAAGAGTATCAGTTTCAATAAATAGTAAAAATTAATTGGAATTCAATTAAATTATTTTTCTTCGAAATACAATCCACTTAATTAAGAACTAAACAAATTCCTTATGAAATAAATATAACATTAATGTAAAGAGCCCATTGTCATAAACTACAGTGACACTGAAAAAAAGAATCGAATTTTTTTTAAAGGGGGGAACAAAATTCATTCTGGAAACTAAAAGACAAAAAGAATACCGTATTAGTGTGATTCACTGCATTTATTCTTGGAATGATTATTCCAAGAAAGTTTAGAGATCGTCGACCTACCTTCCCCATATTATGTCTATAGGAATGACCCACTTAACACCGCGCCTCAGCCAAGGAAGCGTGGGAAATTCCACGATGGACGCCAAAATCTTCTATATATAAACAAACGGTTACGCCCAGCGCTCGAAAAGAAATGCATCGTAAAAATGTATTGGGGGGGGTATACCGCTCCGACCGATACCCTTATTCTTGGCGTGGGAGGGGGAAGGAGGCAGCAGAACACCCCTCCAAGGTGAAGACTAGTTTTTTTTTTAACGTTACTTTCGGTTATTACTTCCAAACGGTATTTGGGTCAAGAGAAGATAATGCAGGTAAGGGGGGGAAGCGATATTTATATAGATGAAGGTGCAGTTTACATCCGGGTACCTTAGAGTGGAGAGATGATAGCTGTGAAAGCAAGGGGAGGGAGGAGAAGAAAAAAAAGTCTTGCAATTTAGATGTCAAGGTGCTATAACCTTTCTTATTTAGGATACGTTCGGAGTACAGGTCGCCGAACAATTCTGGGGTATTTATTCCTTTAGGTTGACGAATTGAAGGGGAGATAGACGAACAGGTTTCCATTATCGGCAAGTGTCACTGATTTAATGTGATAGAATGCTTGTTTATTAGTCTTGTGTTTGTTCACCTTATTTTAAAGGTGGAGTGCCGAAGAAGACTGAAATCATTTTTTTTCTCCCAATGATAAGAAACAAAAAAAAAAAAAAAAGAGAGAGAGAGAGAGAGGAATGTGTGTCACAGGTTAGAATATGGAGCAACACTCATTCACAACGCAGCTAAGGTTCTAAAAAGTAATCGAGAAATATATGTTTTCTTTCTTTTTTTTATGTACAATAGTGTCACTAAATGTATTTTTAGAAAAGTTCATCCAAATCTATCTTTTTTTGACATAATCAAAGCTTTTTGCAGGAAAAGGAACGGTTGCATAGTATACTGACATGAAAAAAGACTTAGAATGCACATCACACAAAAATTTAAACCTTTATTATGAAAACAACAGTCCTTTGAATCACGAAAAGAGTAAAACTAGGTTATACGTTTTTAAATGGAGGTATGTTTACCATAAAACTAAACTCAAAGCTTTTTAATTAAAAAGCATGAATTTTAGTTCGGGGGCGGAAATTCTCACTTCCTAAAATTAAAATCACATTGACAAATAGACTACAAAATGTTATTATTCAAATCGAATTTTTCGGGAGAAAAAAAAAATAAAACTGAATACAAGGTTATAATACAAAATGAAACATCAAAAGAAACACATAACACAATGATAAACAAGTCTGAAATAGCAAATCTCAAAATACATCTTTTAAGTGACAAAACTCTTAACATCGGCTGCAATTTCGAAACAAAACTACATCATTATTACAGAGAACACATATTGTTATCTATTCCTTCTTAAGTTCCTGCACCTGATGAAGAGCCTGGACTAGTTTCAAATCGAAATATTTTTCTCCAGTTAGCTGAACAATCTATGTCAAGGAGTTTTGTATTACTACATATACTGTACAACAGGGCGATATGTGCAAGGAAATAAACACAAATCTCAAACGAAGTGAAAGGAAAGAGTCAAACAGTGATGAAATATCATCCTGGATTACTTCCCTCAGCCTTGACACCTCCAAAAGAGAGTAATCATGCTTCTAACAGAAATACAGTAGAAAAAAGTTTTGTTAATAAAAAAACACGCACACCCATGTTTATGTTTCTGATCCGTAAAAAAAAAAAAAAAGTAGAGAGTCACGTTTTGCCAATCAGATTAATGCCCATGAGCTTGAACAAAAAAAAAATAATTCGTGTGATGTCATAATTACATGACAAATAACATTCACACCCTTTCACATCCATTTTCATGCTTTTTTGTATGCAATATGTGCAATACATTCCAAAATATAATTAAAATATACATTTTTATTGCAAAATTTTTTTTTTCTCTACAGAACATTCATTTTGAGATAAAATAATAATGAAGTCCTTAATTTTATTATATCCGCTTTCACCAATCATGCTTATAAAATGTTTCAATTTATTTAACAAAATAAAATAAAAATTCATGTTACAATGTGATTAGAATAAAAAAAATAATTCATCTGTTTCCCAGGTTTAATTATACCACCCACGAGACAGTTTTCTAGAGACAATTTTAATCAGTTGAGTCCCACTGTAAAACATATTCCCGGTTAAAAAATTAAAGAGGGGCGAGGGGTGAAGTGAAAAAAATCCGAGTAACGGAAATCCAAACAAATTCCAAGTCATGTGAGCGGAAACATCTCCAGCAATTTTTTTTTTTTTTACCGCCGTCCCCCGAGTGCCTGCAGGAAAACCGAAAGTAAAAACTTGAAGAAGAAAAAAATACGAGAATGAAGGGGGAAAAAATCCTAAAAATAAGTAACAAACACAAAATAAAAACGTTGAAAAAAAAAAAAAAAAACATCAACTGATTGAATTGCGACAAATGTTTCCGTTATTTTTCACATTTCAAATCTAATTTTCCTTTTTAACTGTAAAGGCATATAAAACGATACAATTTTGTAACATATATTCATAACGGAGATTAAATTCAAATGCAAACTACATTCGGATCATTAACTTCTGACCAGATAATTGATCACGTTGCTCGAAAACCACAGCTGATTATATCCTATCCTTGCCATGCATCAAGTATTCCTAACAAGAGATATTTTGACAAGTATCTCGAAGTGCATAGAATAAATGAATGCAAATCGATGCTAATAGCACACAGTTAAAATATCTTTGCAATCGAACTAGGAATATCTACATAATTTATTTCCTAGTATACATTATACATCGCCCATGGCATACAGCTCGTACACTTTTTCTTTGTTTGTAGATTCATACAGATAGCAAAACCGTTATACAGACATGTATAGATTGATATAAAAAGAATCGAGATATGAAACACTAGCACATTATAATAAAGAAACTGAAGAACTAAATCGTTTCAACAGGAAAAACAGAAAAAATTTCAAATGCTTTTTTAATAGATAAATAACAAGACCTCTTTAGTAAAGATAACTATGTGCTATCCAATCTTGGATCAAAGTGTAACGAATATTTACTTTAATTTCAAAATATAAAGTACAGGTCTATGTTGTACAAAGTTTTATATTAATATACTATATTATTATATAATATATTATTAATATACTATATTTATATTATTTACTATATTAATATATTAACTATTGTTACTACATTAATCATTATTAGATTGCAAAACATCCCATCCACACATCTTTAAAGAAGTCAAAAAAACATTTCTTTCTTTTAAATATTTAAAAGACTTCAATTATATCGAGACCAAAGAAAACGATGTTATATTTCATAGCTTAACAAAAAAAAAAAAAAAAAGATACTGCGGTTATTGAATTCTCATATCTTTCTTATGATATTGTTACAAATTTAGAGGTGACATCTACCTTTAGTTAAATTTAATTGATATTATGTATTTCCATTTTCTTAATAGATAAAAACTCCGACTTATATTAGTTTTTATTTATTAATACGCGAAAGATCTGTGTTTGCTACTTTTAATCACTAAGCGCCGGTAGGTGAAACTCCACGTGTTAGGGAAACATACATAAATCTCGATATTTCTTCTTTATGTAAGTACTGCTTCTTTTTGCAATCTTTCAGGTATTCGCTACCCTTCCATTAAGATAAGCACATCGGTGATACTCACCTTTAGGTATGCGCCATTCCACTGCCAATCACACGGAACCATTATCGATCCGTGCCTAACCTCGTGCGACCATTAAAACTTGTTATGCAATTCTGGAAAGTTCGAACTATAATCTAAAATTCTATTATTCCGACAACAGTTGTTGCCTTTTTCTGAAACTGAATCAACAACCGTCATCGGAAACAAGTTCAACGTAACATATCTCAGTTACGACATGTTTATAACACCACTTAACGAAGAAACGTGCGGATATACCTGCAAGATCATTTACATTTGATACAAAATGACCAAAACTTTCGTAAAAAAGTATCCGTCTCACAAGGCACGTGAAATAAAATAAATAAAAAGATTTTCGATCAAAATCGATTTTTTTACCTCGTGACAAACAGTTCACATGGAGGCTCAACTTTTCAAAGATATTTGTAAGTCTCCGCATGCAAGTGGCATACGAAATTTAAAGCAGCACTTACAATACCCGATATCGTTTAGTTTTAGATTAGTAATACCGAAGGTGGTTGGTAGGAAAGAATTATTATCAAGAAATGAGTAATCCATTCTGGCGACCAGAATATTCTATGGGGGATTCTCAATCTAGTAGCTTGGGAGCTTTTCTTGTCACAAAGTAATAACCATTGGGCGCAGGTAAGAGATCTATAAGCCATTTTTCTTTCTTTCCTTTTTTTTTTTTTTTTTTTCTTCTTTCAAGGCTATGTCGATAACTTGTGAAGCAGGGAGGAGGGATACTCACGAACCTCCTTACCCTAGGATATTTTCAACCCTTACAGCTGTAGCGAGGGAAAAAAAAAACGAAGGTCGCAGATGTAATTACACGAATTGCGAATGCCGACACTGAATAATGATGGGTACCGTTAGAAGCAGATTGGGAAAAAGGGCTTTTCTGAATGGACTCTGGTTCATAAAGAATACTTTGTGAATAAATTTATTATTTTTGATTAAAAAACAAATATCTTATGTACAATAATATGGTTATTAATGCTGACAAAAAAAGCATATGATTCTAATATTTCAAGATATTAAATTCAGATAAAATGTGTTATGTCAATCAGTACGGTATTGAAAAGATGTTAATTGAAATAAGCAAAATTCAAAAATAAATCAATTGCCATGATATGACCTAAGTAACTCGTACTATGAAAAAGGTAATGTTAGATTGTTGTGTAGTTGCAATTCTTATATCATGTGGTATGAACAGAATGATCTATCATAAGACTATTGACTTCATATCCCTCAGATTCAAGTATCCTGCAAATAACAGCACTACAATTTATTAATAAAGGTATCTAAATACTTATTCACATCCATTTGCAAAAATTAATTTTAAGGCAAATCATTTTTATAAGTTAAAGCGTTTTCTGTTTACCATATCGTTAAGATTTTACTTCACAAGTCAAAAAGATATTGGCATATGCATATGATACCAAAGAAATTCTAGGTAAAAGAAGATAGCATCCAATTTCAAAAAAAGGACAGATTTAATAAACGTTGTAAGTTTCCTATATGTAAGAATGATATCAGTACAGATTATTTTTAGAGCAAAACATTTTCCTGGGTTCGGACTTTTTATAGTAATAATATCATTAAAATTTTATTTCATAAATTAGGAAGTAATCGGTAGATGTTTTCAAGTAAAAACTTCAGCAAAAAGGGAACAGGAAAAAATCGCCAATTTCAAAATAGGATACATTTAATAAGTATACGTTATAAACTTCCTATATATAAAAATGAATCACGCATTGAGTCCAGTACAATGCTATGATGAACTAGATGTGTACATATTTCATTGAATTAGGTTGGCCAACAACACTAAACTTCCTGAAAGGATGGTCAACATTATCACAAAAAAAGAGCTTCTAAACTGCTTTGACGGAAAGGTTTATCATAACTATAAAAGATACCTCCGCTGCAGAAAACAATTCCAGAAAGGGTGAACAAGTAAGTGAAAAGTTCAAACCAGCTATTAGCAATCAATGACAAAAGTACGAAAAAAAAATTTACTCTTAAAAGATTTTTTTTTTTTTTTGAAATCTAGGTCAAGTTTTGAAGTAAATAAGTGCACTAAGAGTCACCCTATGAAAAAATTTGAAGCAGTAACAAATTATTGTTCCTTCTATTTAGGCTACCTATATTTTATTGCTTTATGTTGTTAAGTTTACGCAGAAAACTTTTAGCGGGGGGTGGGGTAAAAAATAGGCTAACATCTTTGTAAAGACCAGAAATTATTTACATCACTCCTAAGAAGTAAACAAATGCTATGTAATAAGAACGGATATCCGAGTGAAAGGTTTTTTAAAAAAAGGTGGTCACAAAACTAGTCACCACTTCAGCAAGATAAAAAAAAGGGCAACGATAAAACATACAAAAAGTGAAATTCCCCCCCCCCCACTGTAATTTCAACGAGTGATAATTTTGTCACCAATAATCAAAAGTAGGAAAATCTTTTATTCTTCGTTTTTCAAAAGAAAAAAAAAAGTAATCCCATTGTTCAAAAATTCCCAAAAGTAGGCCAATGTTGTTTATTCAGAAAAAGTGTTTCGAAAAAGAAAAGTTTTTCAAGCTTTTCTTATGAAAAAAAAAAAAAAAGAGTAAACGGATATATAATTGTTTCCTTTCTTTTCAGAGATGTCAGCCTTCAGTTATACACGGGCAGTAAACCATCCATCTCGTTCAAAAACCAATGCAGCAAGATGCTCCAGGTGACAATGGATTTTAAACTTCACAGCATCTAAGACCTGAAAAATTCAGGTGGTGACTGGTCAACACCTGGAACTTCAGAAGAGGTGGGGCACATCAGACAAAATCTTTTTTAAAAAATTTCTCTCAGAGCATAAATCTAGATCAGTGAAAGGTTAAAGCTAAACTATAGCTTTCTCTTTTAAATGAAGTAAGCGGAAATGTTGTTGTTCGTTGCTATCTCAATAGTCTGACCCAAAATATGACATAATTGATGAAAGTAAAAAATCTGCTTCAGGACTCACCATAAGCAATAAATAAATGTTAAAGCTTGCCGACAAAAAAAAATTATCCGAAGTATAACAGATGTCCTAAAAGTGAATTTCGCATACCATCTGGTTTTTAAGTAGCATACATTTTATGAGTAAAAGAAGACTTTCGCTCTTAAAAGTAGCGACCGGATATCCTGTTGCCCGTTCCTTCTGATTCTAGAGAATGTTTGATATTGAAATAAGTATTCTGCTTAAATTTCATCATCAGTCAATTTTGTTCAAAATCGAACGGATATCCTAAAAGTGAATTTTTACTAACACCATGTTTCCTAATAGACAAAACTTCTAAAGTTTCAGAAAAAAATACACCTTTCTCTTTTAAAATCAGCAAGCGGATATCCTGTTGTCCGTTGCTGTTCAATATG